>ML377626.1:7558-53411 GCA_005239525.1 Nicotiana knightiana | reverse complement strand
CTATACCATGTAGGAAACCTTATTACCCTCAATGTTTAAGGTTTGATTTAATTACATTTAGTACACCTAATTACCAATTCTATACCATAATGTGTATAAACAGTATAATTAATGTTGCATTTTTAATGCCTTAATTATAGGTACCGTATATCCCACCCCTCCCACGTTTCTCTCTCCTAAACCCTCACCCTCACCCTCACCCTCACCCACGTTTTACTCAGACACACGTTCCTTTTACCCATTTACCTCTTCTAAAACTACAAAAACTTGTGTTACCCACCATTAAATATCAATTCAAAAATTGTTCGTCTACATTCACAGAAAATTGAAGACATTTCTTCAACAAAGTTGATTCACCCACATTTACTTCAGCTAAAATTTCGACAATGAAGAAGAGTAAACCTTCTAAACATAGTCCTGAAAAAGTCAGAGAATCTGATATACCCTCTTTTGATTTGGGTGTTTTATCACCAAAATCACCAAAAAAAACAGGGGAAATCTGAACATGCAAATGTGGATACCACGCATAGCCTTTTTCCTAGGCAAATCAGGGCTGAAAATATAACCAAACAAAAACATGATGTCGATGCTGGAGAATCTTCTACGCCAGTCAAACAAGTGAAAAGAAAAGGAAAAGAGTTATTGGTAGATGACGATTTCGTAGAAGAGGGGCCTATTCATAAACCAGGAAAGAAAGCTAAGGTGTCTCCCAGTTAAAAAACTCATAAAAAGAAGAAAAATTCAAAAAAAAATCCAAAAACTATTCTGAAACGTTCATTGGTGAAGGTAATAATTTAGTAATTTCGTCTCAAGTAGTTTAGTTTGTTTTAGGTTTTTAAAATCTGCGTAATATGTGTTTTAGACAATTGTAGATTAGTTGTCTTAATGTTGAAGATTAATTATAGTTTAGTGATATGTTTTTACATTTGTGGAGATTTTGTAGTTTATTTGTAGATATTTTGTAGATTATTTATAGTATTAAAGACACAACTAACTATTCCGGCAGAATTGTAGATATTTGTAGCTGCCTTTTGCATAGCATGTGTAAAATTGTAGATATTTTGTAGTTTCTTTGTAGTTATTTTGTATATATATTGTAAAATTATAAATCAATGTATTTTTTTAGGCACTTTATTAATGTGAGATTATTTATTATTTGTGCAGAATGGACATTTTTTTGCACCCCATAATGTGGATTATGTGGTGCTTAGATTCCACACATTATGTGACCCTAGTATCCCTAGCCAGATTAAAGAGCTTCTGTCTCCAAATGGTTTGAAGTTTTTCAAGAAGACTTGTTTTGGCTACTTACTGTCCTTTCCCAGTCTATGCATGCAAAATTAGGCCATTCATCTTCTTATGAAATATGAATTGAGTTCATCCAATGCTTCATATTTTTCTGCCGAGTTAAAGGGTGAGAGACTAAATTTTAGACTGAGGAAGTTTGCCCTAATAACTGGTCTTAGATGTCATATCCAGGTTAAAGACTTTGGTTACACTGCAAATTATGTTAGTAAGATAATGAGCAGTTATTTTCCAAACAAGTTAAGAGTTGAGAAGTCATATATCAGACAGATAGTAACCAACAGAACCTGGGTAAATGATGAGGACGCTGTGTAGTTGTGTATTCTTTATCTCTTAGAATTTTTCATTTGTCCTTTAGAGAAAGACCATGTTGCGTTTTTAGATCACTTTAGGTTTTATTTGGTGGAATCTGGTCAGTACGAGACATACCCATGGGGTATTAAGGCTTACAGATAGTTGATGGAATCTGTTAGGCATAGGCTAAATCCGTACGTACATTCTTATCTCATACGATGGTTTCCACTAGCCATGCAAGTATGGATGTATGAGTGTTGCTTTACCGTCAACACTGACATAGCTACGAGGAGTGCTAGTTTAATCCCTCGCATACTTAGCTGGTCAGCTAGTAAGGATCAGATTTGGTTGGCTGCCTTTGAAGAAAAAAATATCAAGCCTGAATGGATCAAGGTAAAATGGATTCATTTATGATTCTACAGTTTACCAACAAAATATCTATATTATTCTACATGTTCTGCCTTAATCAAACTAATTGGTTTTTTTCTCATTCAGTTCACCAAAATAAGTGAATCCCCTGAAGAGATTGCAGTCATGTCTTTGCCTGACAAAGTTGAGTACACAGTTCAAGAGGTTGAACAAAAATATGAGGTTCCCAATGTTGATGCTCCTCCGTTGGAACCCAAAAGATCAATTGGAGAAGAGGATAAGGAGTCTATTCTTAAAAATATTATCAAATTAGAAAGAGGCATTGAGAAGGTAATATGTATACATCATATTAGCACTATCATAATACTGCTCCTGTTTTTTAAAGTATTTTAAGAGAAATTCTGAAGTTAACAATGTATTTTTTTGTAACATGTAGGTTGATCAAAATCTTACAGATTTTAAGAAAGATGTCTTTGAAGAGCTCGGTAACCTTCGAGTGCTAATAAATGACTCTGTCAAGACTGTTTTGTAGTTGATAAACAACCAAAATGACCAAGTTGATGCAAAGGTAAGATTTGAATTTTATTTATATAACAAAACAATTTAAGGCACCTCTAAAACATATATACAAACTAACAGCTTGGTCCTTTCAGTTTGCTGGTAGTTCAATAAAAAATAATGACCAACAAAAAGACATGAACAATCAACAATTTCAGTTCAATAGTGGGGAACAAGTGCAGGCCAGCACCAGCAAAACAGGTATCCACAAAATTTATACACTTTATCTACAGTTAGCTACATAATATCTACAACATATCTACAATATATCTACAAAATATCTACAATATCTACAAAATATCTACAATATTTCTACATTATATATACAGAATATGTACAATTCAATACATCATATTGTAGTTTGTTAATAGATAAATATAGATATTATAACACACCTACATATCTACTTAATCTGTCAAGCCCCTATTGTCCAGTATAAGTCAACACTTTTAATTGATAAAACATAAAATGTTGAAGGTGCAATTGGTCAAGAAAATGTTCCAGCACCTGTTGATTTATATACACGTTTTGAAGGTGAAGCAGATGAAGAGAATTTAGGTATGAATTGGTATTCAGATAATTTTTCTTTGTGTTTGAATATTTTAACCTTTCTATTAAGTAAGATATTCATGTGTTACAAAGATTGAAGATATGAATGCTAAGTCTCCAATTCATGGAGTGACAGTAGCAGCTCAAAACGAGTAGGTGAATGAGGAAGTTGACAATGCAGGTGCAGAGGCACAGTATGTGAATTTAGGTGATTCAGAAGAATCCGGAAGTGAGAAGAAGGAGGTTACACTGGATGATTTCAAGCTGCCTGATAACTTATCGCAGTTGGTTAAGTTTGGCGAGCCTATACAAGATGTTGTCGCACTCCCTTTTTTTCCTCACGGAGTCGGGTTTATGACATTGGTTGGGACAACTCATTCCTTTTGGGAAAGGGATTTGCATATTTTGAAGAGTCTCCACCTAACGATTTTAACGGTGCGTTAGGGCACCTAAGGGGTTCAATTACAACTACGTTACTAACCAGAGATTTGGGTAAGGGCTTGAAATTATCCTAAAGGGAAGGTGTTAGGCACCCCTCAGGATCCACAAGTGTGGTTCCCGGCCAAATGGTTTCGTAAATTTGTACAATTAGCAAATAATAAGTAAAGTCTCAAATAAGAGGGGATTTAAGTCTTAAGCATGTAGATGTTTGAAAATGTAAGGGAGATTAGACTTTGAAAAGGATTATGAGCTAAGCATATAAAAGGCGTCCTAGGTTTATAATAATATGGATCACATCAAGGCAATACCCGATAATCACTCCTCGAAGAGGGGCTATACGTGGTATTAGCGCACTGGTCATCATATTCATATTCTACCCTTCCCACCCCATAAGGTTATTAAAAACGAGTGTTGGCCTCGACCTCTATTGCATGTTGTTACCCGTCCCTTCCTATCAGTCCCAGAGGAAATTAGGACTCCTATCCTAAAGGGGGGTGCTAGGCAGACTCTCAGGTTTTAAAGGTAAAAATTCTAGGGCGACAGATAACAAAACAAGTAGGACTGCAAATAAAGGGAAAGCACGGAAAGCAGATAAAGGCTCAAGTATTCCTCCCCACACAGTACACATAAACATCATGTCTCATACACAACGAAGGTCCATATTAATTCAGAATCCTAAAGCATGGTATCTAGGTGATAACACAAAGACAGATTTATATCATAACTCAGAGAGGAAGTCTTTCCAACTTGTTTTAAGCATGCTGACAGTTAAACATGATCACAAAGAAAGTTCTGGGTTTTTTTTTTTAAGTTGATTACCTAAGGATTGCCTAGATGTAGGATAACATGCAACAGTTATTCAGATTTGTTAACGACTCTAGGTTGTTTATAGCTAATAACATGCAATTCTAGGTGTTGAAGATGTGTAAGAACTAATTACCAGTTGTTTAGAACAGGGGACTGTTTTAGATATCTATATTTAGACTAAGTGTAGTTAAATGAATACGAACCTATAGCATGATGTCTAATGCAGCACGATGCATAATAACTTAAACATGATTTAAATGCACATAGAATCACAGCATTATGCCAGTTTCAAGAATAGCATAGGTAATATATTTTTTAATGTTGTTTACCTAGAAACAGGATCTCTAAGTGCGTAGGCATGGTGAGACATGATTGCAGTAAACATTATTTATCCTAGGACTGGACTTCTAATAAAGTTTCAGAAAATGTTTATATTAGCAGAATCATATAATAGCAATTTACTTAATTATTTGTCATATAGGCAGGATCTCTAAGTGAGGGCAATGAATGATGACGTGCTGAAAGGAAAAATAGAATATATGAGCATAAGTAGCATGATATCTAATGCATGGCATGTTGTACCTAAACATGGTTGATATTGTGCATAGAGAAAATAAACCTAGAAGCATGGTCTCTACCCTTAATTATACTACAACATGCATATCACCCACCCATTTTCACTATCCGACCCCAGAGTTGTTTAGAATTAATTATTACAGACCATGGGATAGGAATTACATAAGAAAATGAGAAGTTAACTATAGAGAGCCTTCATAATAGGCTCAAGTCTCCAGGTCCGCAATGCCAAGTATTATTTCACAACCTTTCTCATAATCAGGGTGTGTCAGAGTTCCCTAAGGACCTCAAGGGTTCCTGGGCAGTGCTCACACCCAGATTTTATAGCCAAGATAGAGTAAGTGCAGTGTGGAATGGCCAGCCTCTGTGTGTCAAAGTTCAGAGGGAGCTCAAGGGTCCCAAGGCAATGCTTACACAGAAGGGGCAGAACCTAGTCTTCTAAGAGTATATGTGAGAGTGCTTGACATAGTTTTGAAAAGGTTAAGTAAGAAAACATTTTTGAAAAGGGTAAGTAAGAAAACAGTTTTGAAGAGGGAAACTTGATTGGAATAGTTTTATAACAAAGAACTTTAACCACCAAAAGGGCACGAACACCAAGTTAAACATCACACAAAGGACCAGGAATAGTCCAACAATCACAAACAGGTATTATGGTATTTGAGGGACAACTACAGAGCAAGTAAAGGTAAGCATGTAGCAGGCAGAAACACATATAGGCATGCAATCAGAAGCTCCTAAGGGTTCAGATGATTAGGGGTACAGTAAAGTACCGGATTAGATTAACATATCAATACCAAACAACTAAGACCATGATTAAACTAATGTACCAGTCAAAGGCATGGGGATTCACATAAGAAGCGGGTGCTAAGTATACAGATACATGTTGATCATTGACAAGTAAAGCATAACTCAACAGGTAGAGGGGTTTGAGGATGTTAGTTACATGTTGAACAACATAATAGTAAATAGAAGCATACTAGAAACACAATAAATTTCAACAGTAATAGAAACATGTTGGTTTGAGGACTGAAAATCTGAATTAGAACATACCAGTGAAGTGAAGAAAGCAGAAAAACAAAGCAAAAATAGGAGAGGCACACTAGTTAGCCTTGGCTTGCAGCTGACTAACTTAGAATAGTAGCAAGTAGCAGAGAAGAGAGAATAGAGATCAAGTTTTAATTGTGTGTGAGAGAGAGAGTTGAACAAATTAATTGTTCTGTCTGTGTGCCATGGAATGAATAGAGTATATATATAGTTTGAAACTAGGTGAAAATAAGGTAATAATTGGACTGCCCAGTAATTATGGAACTCAAAGAATCAATTAGTTACAAAATCAACACTAGTACTCCCTTAATTAAGGGAGTTAAATTTTAAACGGTCAGAACAGGTAGCAAGTAAGGAAAGGAATCGAGTATAATAAATAAGGAAAGATTTCAAACATAGTAAGCACAGAGTAGGAAATTGGGGTCAGGTTCATAAGGTTTTAATTAAAACACTACTGTAATAATCAATTGATAGTAAAATCAGTCATGTAATAAGGAAAGAAGTAACTAAAGGTCGTAAAAATATTATCGCAGGAAATCAATTAAAGGGAATCAATCATAGGAAATTAGGGATTTAAATAAGAGTAGTACTGATTTAAGAATCATCATAGATTATGCAGAGTAAACACACAACGGGAGAGAATCAAAAACCCTAGTAATTAAAATAAGGTAAAATCACACGGAATTAGAGGTTTACAAAGAACATGACATGAATCACTGAATAAGCATAATACAAGCATGAAAGGTACAGATTTAGAATTATCGATGAACAAAAAATAGAGTAGAATCACAGAAAAATCATGGGTAATAGCAGCTAGAAACCCTAACAAGCAATATAGGGTAAAACATCACGAAATCACAGAGTACTCAAGAGAACATAGTGATCATAATAGAACAGATAAATATATTGTTGGAAACAAACTTAGAGCCACAGATTAAAGCCAAGACTTTAGGGTATTTTAACGAAATAACTCAGACACAGAAAGGGAAGGGCTTAAACATAACGAAAATCACAAAATAAGACTTAAAATCTGAAGGGAGATCGTTTTTTGATAAAGGGATTTGAAACCATAGTTTTGAGATAAAAGATCATTTATAAATAGGAGGAATTTTCGAAGGAAACGTGTAAAATGATTCATAACATACACAGATCTAAAGGAAATCGGAAAATATTAGGAGTTAGGGTTTCAGAGAACCTAGAGAAACAAGAAAAACCTTAAAGATGTCGCCGTCTTTAGCCGGAAAAGTCATAGCTCTTACTCAAACGGACGGAGGTGGCCGGAAAATGGAATGAGTGACCATGGGTAGGAGTTGAATCGCTCCAGGTTCACCTGAGGACCTCAGGGTGTCATTAGCCGGCATGGGGTGAAGCAAGGGCCAAGAGATGATGAGAGGCCATGGTTTTCGGCGAGAGAGATGACCAGAGAAGATGGAAGGTGGAAGGTTATAGAGAGAACCAGAGATAGAGAGACGGTTGAGAGAGAATGGGAACGGGGGAAATGAATGGGGGTAGTCATTAGGGATTAAATTAGGAAGGGGGAGATCTGGGCCGTTGATTTGAAATAATCAACGGCTCAGATTGCATAGGAGAATTGGGTCGGGTAGGATAGGGTATTGGGCTTGGGTATTGGGCTAGATTAATTGGGTTAGGACCAGGTTGACTTTAGGCTAGGATTTAAATAAGATGGCTATTTGTCAAATACCCCCTTAAAAATAGATAAATAATTAATAAAATAGCTAATAATTATATAAAAATGAAATTAAGACTAAATATGTGAAATTAAGTTAATTAACTAATATTTAAAATATAAAATGACTAACTATTGAATTAAAATGTCATAAAATGTACAATTAGGCTATAATTGCAGCATTGTTGTAATTATAGCCAAATAAATGGGCTAATTTGTGCAATAATTAATCCTAATAGTATTAAAAATGATATATTGAGCTAGGAAATATTTTGAAATTATTTGTAATGCAATTTATGAATAATCATTGAATATAAAAACACTGAATAAATTGGAAATGAATTTAATAAATATGAAAAATTACAGAAAAATACCAGTTATTATAAAGAGTAATTTTGAAGGTATATATGCAAATTTTAAAATAGTTTGAGAAAAAATTGGGTAGCAACAGCTGCCCCTCTTTACCCGGGAAGGATGGAAGAGTTGTCGGGTAAAGACATGATGGCCAATTTTGACCGAGCGAAGCGGTTTGAAGAGGTTTAGGCTGCACCCTGGTTTCTTAGTTGCCTCCATATTCCTGATTTTGCAGGAATCAGGCCGTATGTAGTTCAGGAGCCACCGGCGAAGTATACCGATGAAGCTATTTACGAGAACGGACGCAACATATAGGACTGATTGAATAAACGACTTATAGGGTAATTAGGAGAACTGGAGCGGGACCGCGCATGTCATGATGGTTGTTTCTTGCCGGGTTACCTGCAAATGAGTAACACAAGCATATCGTGCGTAGTTTAAACATGATGCAAATTCCCGTTGGACTATGGATGTTGTCTTCAGATGGAGGTAGCGTTTAACCTCGGAAGGCAGAAAGGTAGCCTTATGCAATATTAAGGAAGGACAACAAAAATTCTTAGTTGGTGTTAAATTGCGGTAGAGCATTCTGAAAATGAAGCATCGTTTGTGCTGATAATAAATGTTGGCATGACGAGTTTGAGGAACGATGTCTGTCCTTTGAGCGGATAATATGTTTTGGGGCTTTTGTAATTTTATGTCTGCATCCAAAGAAAGATCGTGAGTTTTGTAAAGGGGAAAGGTTAGTTCGCATTTCTGCTAGTTCTTCTTGGCTCGTTTGCTTGATCATGATGATATTGTCTGTATCATTGGGGTAGCGTTCGCTAAACAAGCTACTTCAGAAAAAAATAAATATGCATGATTTTGTAAGATATAATATATAATATAAAATAGTTTTAGATGAACCGACGACATGGCACGGCTTGAGGCATTGCAACCTCTCCTACTGCGGAATTTTGAGGGTCCTCCTCAAAATTCTGCCCCAGTTTGCTAGGTGGACGCCTCTGACTGCTGCCCGCCCGGCGATTGGCTGAACTTGATTCAAAATTTTGAGAGTCCTCCTCAAAATTCTGTCCCAGTTGGCTGGGTGAATGCTTGCGGACTGCTACTCGCTTTAGAATTTTGAGGGTCCTCCTCAAAATTCTGCCCTAGTTTCCAATTACGGGGAAAAATAGATTTTTATTGAATTGTGACCGAACCCATAGGGCTGCCTACGTATCCCCTCTTAAACGGGAATCAGGTCAGGCGTAGTTCAATTTACATCACTGAGAAAGCATAAAGATTACACATAGTAGCATTTGACTGCATCTGAATAGATCGGTTTCGGCCAAACTTCTCCGTCCATTTCTGCAAGTATGAGTGCTCCTCCTGTCAGCACTCTATGAACCATGTACGGACCTTTCCAGTTGGAAGAGAACTTCCCCTTGGCTTCATCTTGAAGCAAAAATATTTTCTTTAACACCAGTTGCCTGGTGTGAATCGTCTCGGCTTGACTTTCTTGTTGAAGGCCCTGGCCATTCTATTCTGATATAGTTGACCATGACATACTGCATTCATTTTCTTCCCGTCTATGAGGGCTAATTGCTCATAACGGCTTCTTACCCACTCTGCATCGCTGAGCTCAACTTCCTGTATAATTCTTAGAGATGGAATCTCCACTTCGGCAGGAATAACAACCTTTATACCATAAACTAGCATATAGGGAGTTGCCCATGTTGATGTGCGGAGAGTGGTGCGGTATCCCAATAAAGCGAATGATAACTTTTCATGCCACTGCTTGTGCATTTCTATCATCTTCCTTAGTATCTTCTTGATATTTTTGTTACTTGCCTCTACAGCTCCATTCATCTGGGGTTTGTATGCTGTGTAATTCTTGTGTTTGATCTTGAGAGTTTCACACATAGCTTTCGTCAAGTCATTGTTTATATTATAACCATTGTCGATGATGATTGACTCTGGAACTCCGAACCAACAAACAATGCAGCCGCGTACAAAGTCGGCCATGACTTTCTTAGTAACTGCTTTGTAGGAGGCTACTTTGACCCATTTAGTGAAGTAGTCAATGGCGACCAGAATGAACTTGTGGCCATTAGAGGCGGCAGGCTCGATTGGTCCAATTACGTCCATACCCCAAGCGGCGAACGACCATGGTGAGCTGGTTGCATTGAGCTCACTTTGAGGCACATTTATCATATCCCCATGTATCTGGAATCGATGGAACTTCCGAACATACTGGATGC
The DNA here is from genome assembly GCA_005239525.1 of Nicotiana knightiana. Taxonomy (NCBI): domain Eukaryota; kingdom Viridiplantae; phylum Streptophyta; class Magnoliopsida; order Solanales; family Solanaceae; genus Nicotiana; species Nicotiana knightiana. The sequence continues at coordinate 43,190 of ML377626.1, read as the reverse complement.
AGTCCGTTTCCATAGTCATCCAAAAGTAACCAGCTCGGATTATCTTCTTTCCTAGAACAAAACCGTTCATATGTGGGCCACAGGTCCCAGCAAGAATTTCTTCCAGCAATTTTGATGCTTCTTTTGCGTCAACACACCTTAATAAACCCAAATCGGGAGTCCTCCTATACAGGATTCCTCCGATGTGGAAGAAATTGTTGGACCATCTCCGAAGTGTGCATTCCTGAGTGGAATTTGCAAGCTCAGGGTATTCTCCTTTTGCCAAGTACTCATCGATGTCATGAAACCGAGGATTTCTGTGTGCTTCTTCTTCGACATGGGCACGGTAAGCTGGCTGATTATGGATCTTTATAGCAATGGGGTTAATGAAATTCTTGTCCGGGTGCTGGATCATTGAGGACAAAGTAGCTAATGCGTTGGCGAACTCATTCTAGATTCTGGGGACGTGCCGGAACTCTATCTTTGTGAACCTCTTTCTTAATTCATGTACGTGGTGCAGATACGGCAGTGTCTTGGAATTCTTTTTTGCCCACTCTCCTTGTACCTGATGTACCAATAGATCTGAATCACTGATCACTAACAGCTCCTGGACGTTCATGTCAATGGCCATATTGAGCCTCAAGATGCAAGCTTCATATTCGGCCATATTGTTGGTGCAAGGAAACCTGATTTTGGCGGATATCGGATAATGTTGACCGGTCTCTGATACCAGGACTGCTCCAATACCGACTCCCTTGAAATTTGATACTCCATCAAAGAACATCCTCCAACCATCATAGGATTCTACAATATCTTCTCCTATGAATGATACCTCTACATCAGGAAAATATGTTTTCGGGGGTTCGTATTCTCCGTCTACGGGATTCTCAGCAAGATGGTCTGCCATAGATTGTCCTTTAACTGCCTTCCGAGTCATGTAAACAATGTTGAATTTGCTCAGCAGGATTTGCCACTTGGCTAGCTTGCCAGTGGGCATGGGCTTCTGAAAGTTGTACTTTAATGGATTCATCCTTGATATGAGATACGTTGTGTAGGCACAGAAGTAATGCCTCAGCTTTTGGGCGACCCAAGTTAGAGCATAACAATTACGCTCTAATAGAGAATATCGGGCCTCATATGGAGTGAACTTCTTGCTGAGCTAATAAATAGCTTGTTCCTTCCTTCCCGTTTCATCGTATTGCCCCAGAACACAGTTGAAAGCTCCATCTAACATGACAAGATAGAGTAACAGAGGTCTGCCTGGCTCGGAAGGTACTAGGACTGGCGGTATTGATAAATATTCCTTGATTATGTCGAAATCCTTCTGAAAATCATCGGTCCACTTGGTCGCAACTTCCTTCTTCAGCATCTTAAAGATTGGCTCACAGATGACTGTAGACTATGCTATAAACCGGCTGATGTAATTAAGCCTCCCCAAGAAACTCATCACATCTTTCTTGTTCCTTGGTGGTGGTAGTTCTTGAATGGCTTTGACTTTTGATTCTATTCCCCGGCGGCTTACAATAAACCCCAACAACTTCCCAGAAGGAACCCCAAATGCACACTTCGCAGGGTTTAGTTTCAGATTGTATTTTCGCAATCTATTGAAGAACTTCCTCAAATTCTCCATGTGATCAGTAGCTTTCTTTGATTTGATAATGACATCATCCACGTACAACTCGATCTCCTTGTGAATCATGTCATGGAATATGGTGGCCATGGCCCTCATGTAGGTGGCCCCTGCATTCTTTAGGCCGAATGACATCATCTTGTAACAATACACTCCCCACGGCATGATGAACGCCGTTTTCTCAGCATCTTCCTCATCCATCCAAATCTGGTGATAACCGGCGAAGCAATCCACGAAGGACTGCAATTCATGCTTGGCACAGTTGTCAATCAGAATGTGTATATTTGGTAAGGGGAAGTCATCTTTCGAACTAGCCCGGTTGAGATCTCGGTAGTCGACGCAGACTCGGACCTTCCCGTCCTTCTTTGGCACAGGTACAATGTTGGCTAACCATTTCGGGTACTCTACTAACCGGAGAACTTTGGCGTTGATCTGCTTGGTAACTTCTTATTTGATTTTCAAACTCATGTTAGGTTTGAACTTTCTGAGCTTTTGTTTCACCGGTGGACACATTGGATTGGTTGGCAGTTTGTGAGCCACAATGGACGTACTTAGACCAGTCATGTCATCATACGACCATGCAAATACGTCTTCATACTCTTTTAGAAACTCTGTGTATTCTTTCTTTTCTGATGGTGACAAATGAATGTTGATGCGAGTCTCCTTGACGTTTTCTGAATTTACCAGGTTGATAACTTCAGTCTCGTCCAGGTTGAACTTAGGTCTGTTCTCAAAGTTCTCAATTTCTTTGAAAATCTCGTCAGGTCTGTCATCTTCGTCTGTATCAATGTCCGTTTGCTGCGTTGTCTCATTGCATGTCAGAGTCATCGGTTCATCAAGAAAAGTAATAGTAATGTTGTATAAATAAAGTAATGAGAGAAGACAATAGCAATAAATATCGGATTCGTAAGAGAAATTTAGAAGATGCTTTGATGAATTGAATAACTGTTTTTAACATTGAAGATCTTATTGCAGAAATTGAAAAATGCAGGAAAAGGAAAATCATTTAGTAAATTAAACAGTAAATAATGCTTGTTTTAGCCTTGCTACCCCGAGGCTCGTCGGGCTTTGATAGACCAGTTCTTGAGATATGTCCCCTTGAATACAGTTTGTACGAAAGGGCCTTCCTCCCTCTCCTCCTCGATAACAACACAACAATCCATATCCTCGTCCTCTAGGAACAAACTCCTCATCGCTGCAAGTGCTTCTTCTTCTTTGTCTGATCCGTAAATAATGTCGGTCTGCTTGAAAGTCTGCTCAAGATGAGGTATCGACTGCTCCAAAGGGTAATAGGGACCACGCCAAGGTGGCGACCAGTCGTTGAATTCCTGCCAAGTGTACTCATACCCCAGACCGAAAGTGGTACCATATTTCTTGAGTTTTATGGGCTTTGTGATCCCTTGGAGGTTCTTACTGAGCCCTTTTCCTGGATCATATCCTCTCTAGTTCAGGATGCTCTCAATTTTGCTATCCCACCACTTGTCCTTGTCGATAGAATTGACCCACTCAATGTGGTGGTAAGTTCCCCCACCTATCTTCCCTTTTCCGTCAATCACCGGAATAGTTTGACGACTATAAATGGGGTTGCTACCATCACCATGAATAATCACCTCTTGGTGGTTCCACTCGAAATTTACTGCCTGATGTAGTGTTGATGCTACAGCCCTAGCAGCATGAATCCAGGGTCTTCCCAACAATAAGTTGTAGGATGCTGGCACATCTATCACCTGGAAATCCACTTCGAACCAAGTCGGTCCCATCTGCAGACATAGACCGATCTCCCCCATGGTGGACCTCTGAGAACCGTCGAAGGATTTCACACTGATCACTCCATCCCTTATCTCATGTAGTCCTTTACCCAATTTCTTGAGCATTATCAACAGACAGATGTTAAGACTGGAACCTCCATCGATCAAGATCCTTGTGATGAAATGATCTTTGCATTGCACGGTGATGTGCAACGCTTTGTTGTGCCCCAATCCTTCAGGTGGTAGCTCGTCCTCATGAAAAGTGATTTTATGACTCTCCAGTACCTGGCCTATCATATTGGCCATTTCCCTGCTAGTGATGTCATTTGGCACATATGATTCACTCAACACTTTCAACAAAGCATTTCTGTGTGTTTCAGAATTCTGCAGCAAAGAGAGGATGGATATATGTGCTAGTGTCTTGTTCAGGTGGTCGATGACTGAATACTCCTTAGCATGTACCTTTCTCCAAAGGTCATCGGGGCCTGTTTCGATAAGGGAAGGCCGGTTGGCAGCCTGCTTGCTTGACTCGGCCAGATGCTCAGGGGTGTAGACCCTACCAGTTCTCGTCATACCCTGTGCTGCGACAGCTTCCTCAGACCTGACTTTGCCTTTCTTCTCGCCTCGGCTGTGTAGTCCTAAGGGATAGTGTTTGAATAGAAGGGTGGTGTGGTTGACATTGCCATCGGAATTGGTGCGGCCATCCTTACTTTAAACAGAATGTGTGTTCGGGGTGGCAAGACTGCGACTTCGAATGGTGCCGGTGCATATGCTGGAGATACAAACTCGACTTCAGTTGAAACTGGTGACTTTGCAGGTGGTGCTGCTTCAAAATCAAATGGTATAGACATATTTACCTCAGCATCTTCAGATGGTTGAATCTGGACTATGATCGGTTTGAGAGTGACTGCGAGTTTCTTTGGGTCATCGCCTTCTGCGATCAACCCGATTGATCCCTCGAGATCCCAATCATCTTCTATACCAATCATATGGATACCTCTACCCTTATGGTCTGGCAAAGGATTGTCGCGGACGTTTGGAGCGGGGTGTTTTGCCACAATAATCTTGCTGTCAATGAGAGCCTGTATTTTTTCCTTCAGAGAGCGGCATTCTTCGATGGTGTGTCCTTTCATGCCGGAATGGTATGCACATGATTTGTTTGGGTTAACCCACCGAGAAGGGTTCTCAGGAGTGGCATCAGGGATAGGTATGACATAACCAGTAGCTTTGAGCTTCTTATACAGCCGGTCAATGGGCTCGTCTATGGCGGTGTATTGCTTTGGAGGGCGGCGATCAAAATTGGGATGAGGTCTAGGGAAGTTTTGGCGTGCAGGGGTGATTGGTAATGGGATGGCTGGGAATTATAAGTGTGGTAAACGGGAGTGGGTTGTGAGTACCTGGGCGAAGCAGGTTGATATGTGGGAGGTGGATCTTGGTAGGAAGGTGATGGAGCTTGGTAATTTGGGGTGAGGGTTCTTGGTAATTTGGTGAGGGTGCTTGGTAATTCGGGGTTGGCTGGTATGTGAGTGGAGGTGTTGGATAAGTTTGGTATTTGAGTGGGGACTTGGCTCTTTTTGCAATCATTACGGCTCTCACGTCTCTCTTCTTAGACACACCATCGGACTGTAAAGCCTTGTTAGTGGCTTGCAAGGCTTCAAAATTTGTAACCATACCGCTTTTAATACCTTCTTCAATCCTCTCACTCAATTTGATGATGTCGGAGAACTTGTGGCCTTCAACCATCATTAACCGTTCATAATATTGAGGGTCCTGAGCCCAGACAAAGAACTTGTTCATCTGCTCCTCCTCTAGAGCAGTTCTGACTTTAGTGGCTTCGGACCTCCAGCGAGTAGCATACTCAGGAAAGGTTTCTGTGGGTTTCTTCTTCAAATTTTGAATGTAGAACACATCTGGTGCATTCTTTGTGTTGAATCTAAACCTGTCTATAAAATCAGACGCCATGCTTACCCAGTTTGACCATTTCTTAGGGTCTTGGCTGATGTACCAAGACAGTGCGTCTCCCTTCAAACTCTTCATGAACAGCTTTATGCAGATTCTTTCATCCTTCCCAACGCTAACCAATTTGTCGCAATAGGTCCTCAGATGGACTCTCGGATCACCAGTACCGTCAAACATTTTGAACTTTGGAGTTTTGTACCCCTCGGGCAGTTCGACATCAGGTTGGATACAAAGGTCTTCATAATTCAACCCTTCAATTCCTTGGTTCCTTCAACACCCTGGACTCGACTGGTCAATTTCTTAAGCTCCTCGTCCAGGTTCTTGATAAGTAAGTCCTTTCCGTCAAACTCGGATGCCTGTGAGATAGGCAGAGTGGAGTGGGTCACAATTTCCACATAGATAGGATTGTTATAGGTGTGGAAATGGTCCTTTGTAGGGGTTTTGATGTTCTGGGATGAGTAGTGGAGTGTTATTTGAGGTGTGGCAAGCATTGCACTGCATCGAGAGAGCTTGGTTATTTGGGGGAGTGACGTGATGGTGAGGTGCGGGATGAGTTTGCTGTCTTGGGATATTTTGTGGAGGTGCGGGGTTTTGAGAATTTGGAAGGTTGACGTCGGGTACATTGAGGGAAAATGACAAGTTGGCCAGATTCCGGACTTGATCGAGTTTTTCCTGAAACTTCAGCAATTTCTGTTCCAGTGGTGACATGTTTTCATGCAGGACCTGAGAACTTCGGCCATCAGTGGCCTCTACCCTTTCAATCATATTCTCCTTTCTGGTGCCGCTGGACTCTTCCATCTTACTTTTGCCTTTGTCTTTGCCCTTAGGGGGACTAGGAGGAGGAGTAGGTGGAGGGCCCTTGGATCTTGTGCCATAGGCTGATGATACCAGAATGCCCGAACTAACCTTTGGGGAGGGGAGTAATAAAAAGAAATAAAAACAAAAGGTAACCAAGTCAGTGAGGATTATGAAAAGAATATCACGGTATTTAAACACATAATGTGGAAATGTAAAGCGCGTCCTAAGTTGGGAACCTCTTTGTGCCCGAGGTAGGCCTAGCGACAAATTGATTTGGAGAACTTAAAATGCTAAATGCCTCATTTTATTGATAAGAAAAAATAGACAAATCCCAAAACGATAGATCCTACTAGTTTGGTAGACTCTCGAAGATAAGTATAGACATCTCCATATCGATCTACAAGACTCTACTAAGATTTCTCGTGACCTATAGAACCTGTGAACATAGGGCTTTGATACCAACTTGTCACGACCCAAAATCACCAATCGGTCGTGATGGTGCCTAACTCACTTAAAAGGTAAGCCAAACATAATATAAGAGGAACAAGATAACATAAATAGTATAAGTCTAATGCCAATAACATAAAATAACTACGCTGACACATAACAATCCCCTAGAACTTGTTATAAATGGTCATGAAATCTAAAATAGAAGTACAGGTCTGGAATATCGAAAAATAATATTGTCTGAATGAAAATAATAGTAGTAAAACGTAAAGAGATGCCAAGATTGCGGCTGAGATACAGCTTTACCTCGCCTCTCGAAGATAATCACAACAACAAGTCACAGTTATTGACGGCTCGGTCCAACACCTAGATCAACATAATTAAGTGTAGACTATAGTATGAGTAAAATTGACCCTATGTACTCAACAAGTATCACAACTAACTTTGGCGAGGTAATATTGGAGACCATGCCGAATCTGTGGACTTCGTGCCTCATTCTTCTGCAAAGCAAATAAAGTTAGGCCTTTATCCCCACCTGACTCAACTATTTATCGTCAATAATTAGCAGGAAGCATTTAGTTCTCCAAATAAATGCACAGAACGTGAGGGCGTCTGTTTGGGTTTAGGGAAACTCGGTGGACTTTTGGATAAGGCTATCTTAAAAGCTATCGTGCGGACGACACTTTAGCTCGACTAGGTTTGACCATGATGTATGCAACAGTGCAACAGAGTAAGGTTTCTATGGGGTTTTAGATCGGTACCTTGAGTGGACAACTCAAGGGGAAAGGCACGGAACCGTCGACTGCACCGCTGATCGACTAGTTTTACCGTAAATAAGCCTTTCCAAATTTAGTGGGTAATAATTTAAATAGAGCACAACCACTCATCAAGTGTTGCTATAATATTTTGTTTGGCACGAGTGGAGTATGAATGTTGAGCATGATTATGCAGTAATAAGTATTAAAACAAGTTGTCACGTATTTTCACGTTAAAGAAAGCGGTAAAAACAACAGTAATGATTTAAAGCAGTTACAAAAGAAAACAAAGAGACATGTCAGTTTCGTCTTTGAAGAAAAGTAAATACCTGAAGTAACCAATTAATTACATGTAAGGGGAATAGGAAAGGGTGCAGGTGTTTAAAAATAAAGGCACAAATTCACGAAACAATTTGAAATGGTAAAAGCCTGGATATTACTAGCAGAGTCGCCATGCTGTCACGCCCCCTTTTTTTCCTCGCGGAATCGGGTTTATGACATTGGTTGGGACAACTCGTTCCTTTTGGGAAAGGAATTTGCATATTTTGAAGAGTCGCCACCTAATGATTTTAACAGTGCATTTGGGCACCTAAGAGGCTCAATTACAACTACGTTACTAACCAGATTTGGGTAAGGGCTTGAAATTATCCTAAGGGGAAGGTGTTAGGCACCCCTCAGGATCCACAAGTGTGGTTCCCAGCCAAATAGTTTCGTGAATTTGTACAATTAGCAAATAACAAGTAAAGGCTCAAATAAGAGGGGATTTAAGTTTTAAGCATGCAGATGTTTGAAAATAGTAAAGGAGATTAGACTTTGAAAAAGATTATGAGCTAAGCATATAAAATGTGTCCTAGGTTTATAATAATATGGACCACATCAATGCAATACCCGGTAATCACTCCTCGAAGAGGGGCAACACGTGGTATTAGCGCACCGGTCATCATATCCATATTCTACCCTTCCCACCCCATAAGGTTATTAAAAATGAGTGTTGGTCTCGACCTCTATTGCATGCTGTTACCTGTCCCTTCCTATCAGTCCCGGAGGAAATTAGTACTCCTCTCCTAAAGGGAGGTTCTAGGCAGACCCTCAGGTTTTAAACATAAAAATTCTAGGGCGACAGATAACAAAACAAGTAGGACTGCAAATAAAGGGAAATCACGGAAAGCAGATAAAGGCTCAAGTATTCCTCCCCACACAGTATACATAAACATCATGTATCATACACAACTAAGGTCCATATTAATTCAGAATCCTAAAGCATGGTATCTAGGTGATAACACAAAGACAGATTTATTGCATAACTCAAAGAGGAAGTCTTTCCAACTGGTTTTAAGCATGCTGACAGTTAAACATGATCACAAAGAAAGTTCTGGTTTTTTTTTTTTAAGTTGATTACCTAAGGCTTGCCTAGATGTAGGATAACATGCAACAGTTATTTAGATTTGTTAACGACTCTAGGTTGTTTATAGCTAATAACATGCAATTCTAGGTGTTGAAGATGTGTAAGGACTAATTACCAGTTGTTTAGAATAGGGGGACTGTTTTAGATATCTATATTTAGACTAAGTGCAGTTAAATGAATGCGATCCTATAGCATGATGTCTAATGCAGCACGATGCATAATAACTTAAACAGGATTTCTAAATGCACATAGAATCACAGCATTATGCCCAGTTTCAGGAATAGCATAGGTAATATATTGTTTTAATGTTGTTTACCTAGAAACAGGATCTCTAAGTGCGTAGGAATGGTGAGACATGATTGCAGTCAACATTATTTATCCTAGGAAAGGTCTTCTAATAAAGTTTCAGAACACGTTTATATGATCAGAATCACATAATAGCAATTTACTTTATTATTTTTCCTATAGGCAGGATCTCTAAGTGAGGGCAATGAATGATGACGTTCTAAAAGGAAAAACAGTATATATGAGCCTAAGTAGCATGATATCTAATGCATGGCATGTTGTACCTAAACATGGTTGCTATTGCGCATAGAGAAAATAAACCTAGAAGCATGGTCTCTACCCTTAATTAAACTACAACATGCATATCACCCACCCATTTTCACTATCCGACCCCAGAATTGTTTACAATTAATTATTACAGACCTGGGATAGGAATTACATAAGAAAATGAGAAGTTAACTACAGAGAGCCTTCATAATAGGCTCAAGTCTCCAGGTCCTCAATGCCAAGTATTATTTCACAACCTTTCTCATAATCAGGGTGTGTCAAAGTTCCCTAAGGACCTCAAGGGTTCCCGAGCAGAACTCACACTCAGATTTCATAGCCAAGATAGAGTAAGTGCAGTGTGGAATGGCCAGCCTCTGTGTATCAAAGTTCAGAGGGAGCTCAAGGGTCCCAAGGCAATGCTCACACAGAAGGGGCAGAACCTAGTCTTCTAAGAGTATGTGAGAGTGCTTGACATAGTTTTGAAAAGGTTAAGTAAGAAAACAATATTGAAAAGTTGTAAGTAAGAAAACAGTTTTGAAGAGGGAAACTTGATTGGAATAGTTTTATAACAAAGTAGTTTAACCACCAAAAGGGCAGGAACACCAAGTTCAACATCACACAAAGGACCAGGAATAGTCCAACAATCACAAACAGGGGTAATGGGATTTGAGGGACAAATACAGAGCAAGTAAGGGTAAGCATGTAGCAGGCAGAAACACATATAGGCATGCAATCAGAAGCTCCTAAGGGTTCAGAGGGATCAGGGGTACAGTAAAGTACCGGATTAGATTAACATATCAATACCAAACAACTAAGACCATGATTAAACTAATGTACCAGTCATAGGCATGGGGATTCACATGAGAAGCAGGTGCTAAGGATATAGAACCATGTTGGTCATTAACAAGTAAAGCATAACTTAACAGGTAGAGGGGTTTCGGGATCTTAGTTACATGTTGAACAACATAATAGTAAATAGAAGCAGACTAGAAATACAATAAATTGCAACAGTAATAGAAACATGTTGGTTTGAGGACTGAAATCTGAATTAGAACATACTAGTGAAGTGAAGAAAGCAGAAACACAAAGCAGAAATAGGAGAGGCACAATTGTTAGCCTTGGCTGGCAGCCGACTAACTTAGAATAGTAGCAAGTAGCACAGAAGAGAGAATAGATAGCAAGTTTTAGTTGTGAGAGAGAGAGTTGAACAGATTAATTATTCTGTCTGTGTGCCATGGAATGAATAGAGTATATATATAGTTTAAACTAGGTCAAAATAAGGTAATAATTAGACTGCCCAGTAATTATGGAACTCAAAGAATCAATTAGTTGCAAAATCAGCACTAGTACTCCCTTAATTAAGGAAGTTAAATTTCAAATGGTCAGAACAGGTAGCAAGTAAGGAAAGGAATCGTGTATAATAAATAAGGAAAGATTTCAAACATAGTAAGGATAGAGTAGGAAATTGGGGTCAGGTTCATAAGGTTTTAATTAAAACACTACTGTAAGAATCAGTTGATAGTAAAATCAGTCATGTAATAAGGCAAGAAGTAACTAAAGGTCGTAAAAATATTATCGCAGGAAATCAATTAAAGGGAATCAATCATAGGAAATTAGGGATTCAAATAGGAGTAGTACTGATTTAAGAATCAACATAGATTATGCAGAGGAAACCCGCAACGGGAGAGAATCAGAAACCCTAGTAATTAAAATAGGGTAAAATCACACGGAATTAGGGGTTTACACAGAACATGACATGAATCACTTAATAAGCATCATACAAGCATGAAAGGTAAATATTTAGAGGTATCGATAAAAAAATATATAGTAGAATCACAGAATAAGCATGGGTAATAGTAGCCAGAAACCCTAACAAGCAATATAGGGTAAAACATCACGAAATCACAGAGTATTCAAGAGAACATAGTGATCATAATAGAACAGATAAACATATTGTTGGAAACAAACTTAGAGCCACAGATTAAAACCAAGACTTTAGGATCTTTTAACGAAATAACTCAGACACAGAAAGGGAAAGGTTTAAACATAACGAAAATCACAAAATAATACTTAAAATCTGAAGGGAGATCATTTTTTGAAAAAGGGGTTTGAAACCCCAGTTTTGAGATGAAAGATCATTCAAAAATAGGAGGATTTTTCGAAGGAAACATGTAAAACGCCTCATAACATATACATATCTAAAGGAAATCAGAAAATATTAGGAGTTAGGGTTTCAGAGAACCTAGAGAAACAAGAAAAACCTTAAAGATGTCGCCGGCTTTAGCGGGAAAAGTCATAGCTCTTACTCAGACGGCCGGAGGTGGCCAGAAAATGGCATGAGGGACCATGGGTAGGAGTTGAATCGCTCCAGATTCACCTGAGGACCTTAGGGTATCATTATACCGGCATGAGGTGAAGCAAGGGCCAAGAGATGATGAGAGGCCATGGTTTTCGGCGAGAGAGATGGCCGGAGAAGATGGAAGGTGGAAGGTTATAAAGAGAACAAGAGATAGAGAGAGGGAGATAGAGAGACGATTGAGAGAGAATGGGAACGGGGGAAATGAATGAGGGGGTAGTCATTAGGGGTTAAATTAGGAATGGGGAGATCTGGGCTGTTGATTTGAAATAACCAAAGGCTCAGATTGCATAGGAGAATTGGGTCGGGTAGGATAGGGTATTGGGCTTGGGTATTGGGCTAGATTAATTGGATTAGGACCAGGTTTAATTTAGGCTAGGATTTAAATAAAGATGGCTATTTGTCAAATACCCCCTTAAAATAGATAAATAAATAATAAAATAGCTAATAGTTATATAAAAATAAAATTAAAACTAAATAGGTGAAATTAAAGTAATTAACTAATATTTAAAATATAAAATGACTAACTATTGAATTAAAATGGCATAAAGTGTACAACTAGGCTATAATTGCAGCATTGTTGTAATTATAGCCAAATAATGCTAAATTGGCTAATTTGTGAAATAATTAATCCTAATAGGATTAAAAATGATGTATTGAGCTAGGAAATATTTTGAAATTATTTTTAATGCAATTTATGAATAATCATTGAATATAAAAACACTGAATAAACTGGAAAAGAATTTAATAAAAATATGAAAAATTACAGAAAAATACCAGTTATTATAAAGAGTGATTTTGAAGGTATATATACAAATTTTAAAATAGTTTGAGGAAAAATTGGGTATCAACAGATGATGTAACACCTATGCATCCAGGTAGAACAAGGCAGCCGAGAAAGCATGTCCGATCACCATTTCTCCCTTTATACAGTTCTGGTGGTAGTAGCTCAGTTGGACCTCAAATTTTCTACCTCAAACACCCATTTACTACTACTATTGGTGAAGATGTAGATCCCGAGGTGTTGGATCAGTTCAACAAGTGGTTATACCACGGTACCGACAAAGGTTCAAAGAGGTTAGAATGCACAATTTGTAACTTTGATTCCAACATTCATCTTTTACATATCCACTTCATTATACAATACTTTTTTTATATCTATTTACTTTTATAGGAGGAAGGCTACGTATTCCATAAAGGACAACCAAATTAAGCCATGGTTAGATCTTGGAGTGGAAAAGGTTGACAAGAAGGAGTGGTTCTTTTCCCTGGCACACCCTGGACAATGCCTCACTGACTCGGTAAGAATCAGTATACCCAGTTTGTAGATATATTGTAGATACTTTGTAGATATATTGTAGACATGATTATATATGCTTTGTTTTCAGTTTTTAGTGTAATTGTAGTTATGTTGTAGATTATGAATAATATTTGAAGATGACTTGTAGTTTACATTGTAGATATGTTGTAGACATGGTTGTAGATCCTGTGTTTTCTGTTTGTATTGTAATTTTATGTATATAGTAGTTTTGTGTAGATTATTTATCTGTTTGTAGTGTAATTATAGGTAAATTGTAGTTGTGTGTAGATTATTTAAGGATGACGTTGTAGTATAAGTTGTAGATAATTGTAGTCTCTTTGTTTCAGTTTGAAGTATAATTGTAGTTATAGTGTAGTTTGTGTAGACAAACTGAAGTTGTCTTGTTGTATAATGCCAACTATTTTTGTTTGCAGCACATTGATGTTATAATGTATTACTTGAGGAAAAGAGGCAAGTATGGCTTTCACAACTTGACCAAGTTTACTACAACAGATTGTTTGTTCAAGACAAGGATAGAACAAATTTATGAAAAGTACCAAAGTTCTCCTCAAGATAAGAAGTTTTCTGTTGTTAAACCCCAGAATGTTGTAGCAGAAAATATATTAGGGTATAGACTATTTGCAAATGTTGCATGGGATGAAGTTGACTATGTCATCATGCCCATCAACATTGTAGAAAAATTTCACTGGGTGTTGGTTATTTTTGACATTGCAGACAGGAAACTTTATGCATATGATTTCATGGTGTCTTCACGCAATCACTCTATTGTTGAATCTTGTATTGACAAGTTTTCTGTTATTATCCCTTTCTATTTGTCGTGCACCGATTTTTATGGGAAGCGCAAAGACATCAACTTCAAGAATACAAAGGCATACATTGAGAAAGTTGTTACCGACCCTCTTAACATTCAATGGATCGTTGGAGAGATTCCACAGCAAAAAGAAGGATCGCTGTAAAAAATTATTCTTTCTTTCTATACATTTAATTCTATTTCTGTTTCTAATCATTTGGTAAATATTGACAATTTTTTATTTTTGCAGCGACTGTGGTGTCTTTCTTGCTGCCTTTGTGGAGTATGTTAGTCTTGGAGACTTGTCAATTCTCGCAGAAGACCTTTCTGATATTGATCAACATCGTAGACGCTATGGAGCGCTACTGTGGGACTATGCTAGAAAGAAGCAGGAAAATGGGGCAATTAGTGAAAGTAAGGTGACGAGCAGATTGTCAAGGAGAAAGGGTGCACCAACTTTGAATGAATAAACAAGAGTCCAGAGGAAGAAGAAGTAGTTGTCTATGTATGAAACAAGCAGAACGGTTGTTTTGTTGATGTTAGTTTAGAAGAAAGGTAGTACACAAGTTTTTGAACAATATTTTTGTGTTTTAATTGTAGCAGACTTGCGCTACACTTACAGTAGCATTTGTTTTGTTTTGTTCTATCCAATTTAGTAATTCAAATGAAAACAACCTGTTGGTTTTATCTTCACTTGTTGAATGTTTAGAGTACTTGTTCTTCATTATTTTATAATATAAATCCTTCCCAACTCATTTTTTATACTGTTATTTTGTCAACTAACAAAAATCTAGTTATTTCGTTGTTAGAATACAAATTATCTACAAATAAACTACAAATTGTCTACAATCTGGGAACACTGAATGTTAAAATTGTATATATTTTTGTAGTTGAATCTGTATATAATTTGTAGAAAACATCTCCCTTTGTATTTAATTTGTATATATAACTCCTTTCCTACTGATTTAAAATGTATTTATTCTGTCAATTCAAGTTAATTTAAAATCTTTTTTGTAGTTGTATTGTAGATAAATATTAACTATTATGTAAAGGATGCTTGAGATAGTCAATAACAAATCACTCTATCAAATTATTATGCAAATACAGAAAAGAATTTTAACAACAAAAGAAAAAAAATTGAAACTAACTACATTATGATCTTATAAAACTTCAACAATTACACACAAAATTCTGTTAACTTGAACACACTAACAATTATTTTGAAATACTCTGTTAACTACATGAAATTTATTTCTTTTTGGCGCATTCTTGAAAGATCTTTTGTTATGCCCTTCACCTCCACAGTTGCCGCATGACACCTTGTACTTCTTTGACTTTAGTTCATCATATGTTTTGTATCTTTCCTTTTGAGGTCTTCCTGGCTGCCTTTTCTCTCCCGTAGGTGGATTTACTACTTCATCAGATATATGTTGTGGCACATTCCATTTTCTTTCATCAGGCAGGGGATTTACTGGTATTTCATACGTGCGCAATAGGCTCTCCCTTGCTTAAAACGGCGAGCAATAGTTTTCATAAGATTTATTCTTGTGCCTTAAAGCAGCCAAAGTATGCGCATATGGAAGTTCATCAAGTTGGAACTGACCACAGCTACATTTCTTGTTTTCAAGACACACAATGTACCGCTTCACACCGTCTATCACAGTATGGATATGATCTATTGAAGCCCTCACCTATAATTACATAACAAACAGAAATCAAAATAATTACAATCAGAATACAGATTATCTACAAATTATCTACAAATTATTTACAATATATCTACAAATTATCTACAATCTAGAAACACTGTATATTAATATATTATTTTTCTGCACCAAATAAACAGACCTTACCCTAAGTTTTTGCGATAATGTTATGTTGTTCTCCAATTCTTTGTTGAATTTGGACCCAAGGTATGTGAAAGTACCCTTTGCCTTCAATAACTTCTCGTTGGTCCAACGTTCAAGAAGAGTCCTCATATACTCTAATAGGTCTAATATTGGCAGCTCTCTTGCATCTTTTGTTACAGCATTCAACGACTCTGCAATGTTTGATGTCATAGTCCAAGTTCTGTTCACCGTTGCATGTACTCTTGACCATCTATGATAGCCAATATCATATATGTATGATTTAACACGCGGGTCTATCTCTTCAATCTTCGACATCCTTTCATTAAATTCATCCAGAGTGTATGATTGTGTTGTGGCAAAGTACAATTCGCTTTTAGATGAACCTTTTTGAACTTTGCCCTTATATTTGTCCAAATATGCCACATGCAAGAGTAATGTGGCATGCCCGGATAGACAATTGATGTTGCCTTCATGATACTCTCATTCCGATCTGAAACAACACACATTGAAGGTCTTTCATCATATGCTTGCTTGAACTGCTCAAAAAATCACTTCCACGATGCGTCATTTTTCGAATCAACCACATCATATGCCAATGCCAATATTGTACCTGCATTATGAGTCAAACAATAATTAACTAGCATCTTTGAAAATACATATAAAAAGAAAAATACATATAAACTACCATATATCTACAAAGTTTCTACAAAGTATCTACATTTTACAAACAATCTACAAAATATCTACAAAATATCTATAATTTTACCTATTGCATCCATTGTACTAGCTGTTAGCATTATTCCCCTGTATGCTGACTTTAAGAAAGTCCCATCAACCACTACTACTGGCCTACAATGTTCCCAACCACTGATTGATGTACAAATAGCAACAAATTCATATAAGAAGTATTCATCTGCTGTCTTCTTCAATTTCACTACAGATCCCGTATACGTCTTCTCATGAATATAAAAATAACTTGGTAATTGATGTAGGAGTCAACAGGATGACCTCTCAAAAATTGTAAAGCCTTTTCCTTTGCTCTCCATGCTTGCATGTAGCTTAGATTCACTCCGTGTTCGGACAGCATGTCAGTTTGTATGTCCTTTGGTGTGTAAACTGTCTTGGGATCACAATACTTTGGAATAATCATGCTACCAACTACAACTGCAGTAGGTTTGCACTGTATGAATGTATTGTCCATTAAAGAGCATGTGTGTTGGCGGTTGAAACTTCTGACCTTAAACATTGCAGAATCATTAATGGATGTTGCCTTGAATTGTCAATTACAGTTTTCACCAATGCATATAAGCCAGTAGCTACAAAAGAAATACAATTTTAATATTGGTTATAAATGTAGATGTAAAAAAAAGGATTGTTTTAACATAAAGCAATACACTCTACAATATAACTACAACTCATCTACAATATTGGCAAACACATATCACAAGGAAAAGATTGTTTATAATGATCTTTTCACCATTCAGATCTTCATACCTTCTGTGGCTAGATCTTTTAACCCTGAATTGGAACTTGTGCATGACAGAATAGTACTTCATTGCAGTTGCAATTGTTTGCTTGTCTTGGTACACTTGTCCTTCTTCAATAACACTTTGTGTACTTTCAGTTATTATTATACTCTCATATTCCTCTATAACGGGAGATGCTGGCATATCAAGTAATTTTAGTGTTCCAGACGAACCTGCATGAAAATAAAGATAAATACTATCATTACCATTTTGTATAATCTTTGTAGATAATTTGTAGAAGAAGAGAAATTTTGTAGGCAACATTTTTTTTCTACATAGTATGTAGTTTAATTGTAGAATAAATATTGCAATTTTGTAGATACTATTAAAAACAATACTGCTATATATATACGTACACTGATATGTAGTTTATTTGTAGATAAATGTAGATATTTTGTAGATATTAACATAAAATCAGAATTTGATAGAATTTGTAACAGAACAAACCTGCACTTGTGTTCTCATTGGTGATACTCAATTCCATATTGAACTCTCGAACAGTTATACATAGCGGATATGATCCTAAGTTTTTGTTTTCTTTTTTTGTCTCCATATATACACGTAACACCCATATCGTTCCTAATCTCCATTGGAGGACAATGCTCGTTCACAACGTATTTGATTTCTATAATTTTTTCTGAAGTATCAGTCATTAATTGATCTGCAATTGTAGAAATCACTATACTGTAATTGGCATCCTCATCGAGTACAATGCCATCCAACTGAAAATCCCTAAATCTGCCATAGCTATCCCAATTGTCATTCAATTGTAGCATAATGGGATTTTGGACATGATTGCATTTTGTTGCATAAGAATTGTTGAAGATTTTGTCATTTTTTTATTTGTGGATTAAGAAAAAAGGTCGAAGAACAGAGTTTCGCTAGAACAGAGACGCTAGGATTTTATTTGAAATTGATGATAACGTTTAATTCGTGATTTGCGTTACAAATTTGATTTGAAAGTCGCTAGAATCAATTAGAATATTTAGTTCCATAATTGTAGCACGCCTAAATAGGAAGGAAACAACTCCTATTATTCGGTATTTAAGAATGGTATATTTTTTGTAGAATAAATATAAACAGGGAGGGTAAATATGAAACCATGAATATTTTTGGTAATAAGGTTTTATATATGGTATAGGAAGGAAAAAATCTGACAATGGCATTGGTCCAACCTAATGAAAAAGCCCAAATGTATTTGCTAACTAGTTGAGCCGAGGCCCTGTTTGAGCCAAGGGTCTATCGGAAACAGTCTCTCTACTCCTTGGGGGTAGGGGTAAGGTCTACGTACACTCTACCCTCCTCAGACCCCACTTGTGAGATTTTATTGGGTTGTTGTTGTCGTGTTTGCTAACTAGGTTGCAATTAAGGATGACGAGCCCCAATATCGGGTAAATTACCTAGTATATTTGTTCTAAAGAATAATAGCCGACAAAGTATATATTTTTGTTTATTGATATATAATATCTATATTTTATATAATTTTTTTGTATATTTAATTATTGTAATTATTTTTTATCGACCGGTCAAATATGTAACTTGCCCATGAATATGTATATCTTACTTGTGCATGGCTCTATCTCCTCCATGTTCTTCCATTAAGATGCCAGCATGCACTATTGTACCCACAACAAAATATTATAACTAAGATTGATACAATATGGAAATAATAAATTACGCCATATGATAATTGCTATTCTCGGTCCATTAGATACCAACATGTACAAATATTACTAATTTCGCCAGTCCGAATGGTTATCATGATTCTTTCTTTATTATTTTTTGAAAGAAAAACATAATACCTACAGTAAAAAAACTAATCAGTTATCGCTGTTCCCAACATGTCAATATTAGTACTAATGGTAAGTACAATTAAATAACTTTTTATCTTAACGATAGTTTTCCAACTAATGTGTATACATGTTAATTATTTCATGGGTATATATATAGTACCTCTCACCGATGCATGTAACGGTAATCCTACATACTAAGAAAAGTAGATACACAAGTTTAAGTTTTATCCCCAAAGATGCAAAAAAAGAAAAAAAAAATTACCAACTCTTACATGCTGTCAATTATCTATTTTTCAAATGATTAACCTTGTATGATTAGTAG
The DNA here is from genome assembly GCA_005239525.1 of Nicotiana knightiana. Taxonomy (NCBI): domain Eukaryota; kingdom Viridiplantae; phylum Streptophyta; class Magnoliopsida; order Solanales; family Solanaceae; genus Nicotiana; species Nicotiana knightiana. Next base: position 23,959 of record ML377626.1, on the reverse strand, counting down.
TATAACACATACTAGAAGGTTGTAGTTAGCTTTTAAGTCATTTAATTGTGTCAATTATTTTTACTACCCTCGGTAAATAAAACTTAACTCACGCGCGTACTGCATAATAGTAGTTTTAGTTGAAAGAAAATGGTATCCTTTTTTTCTTTTTTTGGTTTCTCACCCGGTGTTTGGTACCCACATTGAGGCCCGATTAAATTTGGATTTGCGCCGAAAAGTTCCACATTGAGGGGTAAAACGCTCCCTAACAAAGACGACTCCATACCCAAGGACTCAAACTCAAAACCTCTGATTAAGAATGAAAAAGTGTTTATCACTCCACCACAACCCTCGTTCGTTGGCAAAGAAAATGGTACTCTATGCGGAGAACTTCCATTTCCATGTTCAAATTAACTCCATAGAGTTGCAAATAGAGCTAAAACATAGCTACTGCCCATCAATAATTTAATGAAAGTTGTTAGGTTTATTTACTACTCTTTTAGTGCCCTCCCCTTATCATCTTCCTTCCAGAAAGCACACGTTGACACACAGCAACTATTAAAGACTGCCATTCAACCAATCCTAAGTATAAAACTTCGATTCACTATCTAAAGTTTATGGGTTTAGAAATTTAGTCCTTTTAAATTATAAGTTTTAAATTTAATAATTTTTAAAGATAAATATATAATAAATATAAATAAGTTCGATCGAACCTGTACCTTAAACTCTAGCTCGACTCCTGCAAAAATTGAACCGTGAAGCAAATATACAACACCAACAACAATAAAATAAAATTAGTGTAATTCTTTAGGTGAAGTCGGGGGAGGCCGTAATGTATACGCATACCTTATTCCTACCTTAAGAAGGTGAAGAGACTATTTTTGATAGACCAATCGACTCAAGAATAGATGAAAAAGAAGCGAAACAAATATACTCCGCACAATAGCACATGTTACACAAAATGTGCAACTACCATACTTTTTATTCTTTTAAATTAAATTTTTTTAATATAATAATTTGTTCAAAGTTCATTAATCATACGGTGCTGACAGCTGAAGAATACTGTAGTAGCAGAAGTATTTTAGAGCATGATAAACCTTGTTTGAACTACTTAGTCCTTGAATATTCGATGGAAAAAGAAAAAGAAGACTAATAAAAGTCATTATTTGGGTCGGTTTGGAATAAATGCCCCCCAACCAACACCTACCAGTACCCATTTAATGAGCCCACAAAACTAAGAGAAAAATGGATTGATAAGAAAATGTCAATTTCTTCTTCTATTTATTTATCCTTTGGGAATGGGATCGAGTACAAAAATTTATTAAGGGGTAGAATTTGAATTCCACCAATTTTTTTACTACAATATCTTCTTTTTATGCACAATTCATAAACCAATCCCATCCCACAAAAAAATAAAAATAAATTAACGGATCTATAACTCTGACCAAATAGTCAATGAAATGAAAAAATATACAATTGAAGATCAAAGTTCATACTCATGTAGAGGCATAAAAATACTTACTTAATTCTTGTATTGATAGAAGATATTATTAAGTATATATGAAATATCGAGGATCACACAAATTAACCTGAGCACCATTATTTTATTTTTATTTTTTTATAAAAATAACTTAATGATTAATGTATCCATAATTTCTCCTTCCCTTAATTGAAGTAGATGGTCGATAGTTGTTATGGGCATGTGAAGCAGTGAAGAGTGTGTGATGTGAAAGAATTCAAGCCAACCAAAAATTCCCATATCCCCTTTTTCTTTTTGCATGAGCCATTTTCAGTCAAATTCATAACAATTTCATTTCCTCTCTCCCATCACACATACAATATTCATTTCATTCACCATTTTGTTGCCACATTCAGCATACAAAAATAATAGATTAGTACCTCAGCTTGTCCATACCTATTCTGTAGGGGTAGATGCACAACCCATTTAGAAGAATTGTTCAGAAGTTTCTCTCTTGGTTTTTTCTTGTATCAAAAACCGACCATGCTTATGCTACATTGAGTATTCCCTTTTAGTTTTTCTGTAAGCTTTCAGATTCAAGAAAAGTCCAAAACTTAAAGTCAAAATTTCTTGCCTGTCCGTTAGCTGTTGTTTCTTTCTTACTTCATACTCTATATCTTTTAGCTGTTCTGCCCGCTTACTTCATATACTCAAATCTTGTCCAAAACAGAATTAAGTAGAAGAAAAAGAAAAACAGAAGAATGAGGAACTCGTCATCATCAACAACATCAGCAAATGATGTGATGATGGAAATTGAAGCAAGTAAACCGCAAGGTCATGGTATTGTTGTAGGTGGATTAAGTCCTTTAAGTGAAACATTATGGAAAGAAAAAACAAACACAGAGTTTATCGGAGATGTTTCGGCTCGCTTAGCTTGGAAAGATCTGACTGTAATGGTTACTCTTAATAATGGAGAAACACAAAATGTTTTAGAAGGACTTACTGGTTATGCTGAACCTGGTACTTTTACTGCTTTAATGGGTCCTTCTGGTTCTGGAAAATCTACACTTCTTGATGCCTTATCTGGTCGTCTTGCCGCAAATGCTTTTCTCTCTGGAAGAATTTTACTCAATGGTCGTAAAGCTAAGCTTTCTTTTGGAACCGCTGTAAGTATATCTTATTTGTCAAGTATAAGCCGAAACTGATGCTATCGAACCCATACCTCATTTTAGTTACTGGTTTAACAGTTAAATATGGACTAACACGGATACAAGGTTTAAGCTACTGGGTTAAAACTGATGTTTTGTTAATGTACAGGCATATGTAACACAAGACGACACGTTGATTGGGACTTTAACAGTTCGGGAGACAATATCATACTCGGCTCAACTACGGCTTCCTGATCGGATGCCGTGGTCGGAGAAACGGACACTGATTGAAAGTACTATTATCGAAATGGGACTTCAAGACTGTGCTGATACAGTCATTGGAAACTGGCACTTGCGTGGTATTAGCGGAGGTGAAAAAAGGAGAGTTAGTATTGCACTTGAGATTCTTATGAGACCTAGATTACTCTTTCTTGATGAGCCAACTAGTGGTCTTGACAGGTAATAATATTTTCAAGATTATCTCTTTTTTGCTTGTTTAGCAAATAGATCTATTGATAACATTTGAACTGAACTTACTAAACGTTTTTCTTTCGTAGTGCTTCGGCTTTCTTCGTTACACAGACATTGCGTGGACTGTCCAGAGATGGAAGAACTGTGATAGCTTCGATTCACCAGCCGAGCAGTGAAGTATTTGAGTTGTTTGACAGATTATATTTGCTTTCCGGAGGCAAAACAGTTTACTTTGGTCAGGCTTCTGAAGCATATGAGGCAAGATTTCTCCTTCCCTCGTATTATTATTACAGGATTTAACTTATATATACCGACAATATTGTTTATTTTTGCTAGCCTAAACAAAAGGTTGTTTGTGTTTGCAGTTCTTTGCACAAGCTGGGTTTCCATGTCCTGCTCTCAGAAACCCATCAGATCATTTCCTACGTTGTATCAATTCTGATTTCGACAAAGTTAAGGCAACTCTAAAAGGGTCAATGAAGCTTCGGGTATCAAATTTCTTTCCTTTGATCGTCTTGTTTCCCTTAAAAAAATTCCAAATCATTGTTAGCTTAGTGTGCTACAAAATTAGTAAATGGTTTTTTAATTGCTATTGTTGCTCTGTTTCACGGAGGGAAACATATGAAGTATGCTTACCATGTGCTTTTGTTTCCGATAATGTGCAATAAAATAGTAATCAATAAACTATACAAACCAACGAGAGTTGTGGTGGAGTGGTAAGTACTCCTTTATCCTTAACCAGAGGTCTCGGGTTCGAGTCTTTGGGTATGGAGTCGCCTTTGTTAGGGAGCGCTTTACCCTCCAATGTGGGACTTTCCAGCGCGAATCCGGATTTAATCGGGCCCCAATGTGGGTACCGGACACCGGGTGTGAAACCAAAAAGAAAAAAAACTATATAATCTGCACCATAACAAGGGTTGTGGTGGAGTGGTAAGTACTCCTTCATGTATAGAGTCGCCTTTGTTAGGGGGCGCTTTACCCCAATGTGGGACTTTCCGGCGAGAATCCGGATTTAGTCGGGCCCCAATGTGGATACCGGACACCGGGTGAGAAACAAAAAAAAAAAAAAAAAAAACTATACAATCTGCACCATTCTGCTCTGCTTTCTTTGAACCCAGTGGCCTATTCTTAGTTTCTTTTAACCAAAGTAAACTACTTTTAGCAATATTAGCATTGTTTCCTTGGTGTAAATTTGTATTTTCTGATTCTTATCAGTTTGAGTCCAATGAGGATCCTCTTGACAAAACAACAACAGCTGAAGCTATCCGCACTCTAGTTGACTACTATCGTCGTTCTCAGTACAGTTACTCAGCTAACGAAAGGGTTGAAGAAATGTCGAAAGTTGTAAGTTTTGATGTTCCAACTTTGAACAATACTCTGTCATCATCTAACCATTTTCTCCTATGGAATATGATTATTAATTATATTCATTTTGGTGTGTAACAGAAAGGAACAGTGCTGGATTCTGGAGGAAGTCAGGCTAGTTTCTTCAAGCAGTCCTTCACCTTAACCAAACGTTCATTTGTTAACATGTCAAGAGACTTTGGTTATTACTGGTTGAGACTTGTTATCTACTTAGTTGTCACTATCTGCATTGGAACTATCTATCTTAATGTCGGAACCAGTTACAGTTCCATCCTGGTAATATCCTTCTCCTATAATGTAGTAACCTTTTTTTTTGGCCTAAAACATAACTAGAAAATAAGACACGTTAATACCTTATGTTAAAAAATCTTTTAAATCCAAAGGGAAAAAACACAGCCACAAAGTTGAAATTTTTTAACTTGCTCCTTTGTTAATCAATGAGAAGAAATGAACCTCACTTCTGCTATATGTTCAACTGGTGAAACAGGCAAGAGGAGCATGTGCATCGTTCGTCTTTGGATTTGTGACATTCATGTCAATTGGAGGGTTCCCCTCTTTTGTTGAAGATATGAAGGTTTGCACCTTGTATATATCTTAATCTTGAAAAAGCTATCCAATTTTTCGACACACACTATATATAACAACTTGAGCCATTTTCCCCCGTTGAAAACAGGTTTTTCAAAGAGAGAGGATGAATGGACATTATGGTGTTATTGCATTCGTCGTGAGCAACACCTTATCCGCGATGCCATTCTTGATATTAATCACGTTCCTCTCAGGCACTGTATGCTATTTCATGGTCCGTTTACACCCGGGTTTCACACACTATTTGTTCTTTGTGGTGTGTCTCTATGCCAGTGTCACTGTTGTCGAAAGTTTGATGATGGTCATAGCTAGTATTGTCCCTAATTTCCTCATGGGTATCATTATAGGTGCTGGAATTCAGGTACTAAATATATTCATTAGTTTACCTTCAATTAGTCCAAAATTACAACCATTTCCAACATTCTTAATTAACTTCTATTCTGTTTTCCTCTTTATGCTAGGGAATATTTATGCTTGTCTCTGGATACTTTAGACTCCCCAATGACATCCCAAAGCCTTTCTGGCGTTACCCAATGTCTTACCTCAGTTTCCATTTCTGGGCACTACAGGTAAGACTATGAATTCAGTTTAACTTTTATACACGGACAGAATTACGTGTACGTTGCACGTCTTATTTGTGTTAACCAAAGGGTGGATGGTGCAGGGGCAATATCAAAACGATTTGATGGGGTTGGTGTTTGATAACTCGAGTCCTGATCTTCCAAAGATTCCAGGTGAATTCATACTAGAACAGATATTTCAGATTGATCTGAACAGATCAAAATGGATAGACGTTAGTGTCATCTTCGTCATGATAATCACCTATCGAATCATCTTCTTTATCATGATCAAAATCAACGAGGATGTCACGCCTTGGATCAGAGGTTACATTGCCAGAAGAAAAATGCAGCAGAAAAATGGGAATCAAAAACAGACTATTGCTCCGTATGGTCTCACTCAATCTCCATCCCTGAGGGCCTATGTGGGAAATAACCATGGATCAAATGGAAATCCTCAATAGATAAAGTGAGGCATAGCAATGTTAACTAATAAAGTCAAAAAGAGCCCCCAAAAAAAGCTTATTATTCGTCAGTACAAAAATTTGTATCAAATTATATACGAGGTGATGGTATTTCTTTTTTTTTTTTTCCACATTTAACCATTCTTCAGCTTGGTGCTTTAAAAATATGTGCTAGTATGAAATTATCAACTGCCTAATGTTGCTTTCTTTTTTCTTCTCCTTTTCTGTTACTCCTATTATTTATGGAAGAGAGACCGCATATTTTGTATGTCAATAAGTGTGATTCTTTTTTTGTTTTTTTCATTCTTCTAAAAGTTTGGTCAAACGATTCGATTTTTTTAAAAAGTATTATTTTGAGAAAAAAACACTTTTTAAAAAAAAACGTCTTTTGATATTGGAGAAGTTTGGCCAAACAACATCATTTACTTTTGTTTTCAAGTTTTAATACGTAGGGGTATTCCTTTTGTCCAATCTATGTGCACCTTTTTTGTTTAACTGCCTTATATAGAGTTAAAACTCTAATCTCACTATTAATATTTTATAGATAATTATGACTAACTTTTTTTAACCTAGTACTAGTGTTCCATCATATGGAGTAAAATTATATGGGACAAATACTTGTAAAACACATGTTAGCATTACTTGAGAGACATTTATAAGCTATTCTGAATTCAGTTATTAACCCTAGATGAGACATTATATATCTTAAACAATTTGACACGATGCTAAAAGCTTACACATGGATCGAGACATATGTATACACTTACATTAAAATAAAATCTGAACATTCTGAAACTTTTATAATGTCGCAAAAAACAAAGAGTTCAGACCCATTAGTGAAACAATTAGACTACTATTAAGGTTTATAATCTAGTGGTATCCATAAAGGTCTCTCACACAATAGGTGTTTAATTCAATTCTCGTTGTTCTTTTCTCTAATTACTCGACGAAAATAAAAGAAAGAGAAAAACAACTAGTACCTCATCAAGGGTCTAGTGTTAGAATGCGTACATACTTTTCTTGTATATCCTAATTAATCCACCGAAAAAGAAAAGAAAAAAGAAATTATCACTCCTCTCCGTTCCTTTCTCTTTTAGTAGTTCCACTGCAAAATTTTCGTATCATCGTATGGCAATAGAGAATTGCCCAATATCTTTATAAAGCGTTTTTGTAACTTTATAATACATCATGTTTAGACATCACGTACTAAATATAAATACTTGTTCCATCCCTCAATCTTCGTATTGAAATTCTTAGCCATCGTTTTCCCGAAACAGTCGGGTAAACCTGATCTGTTAATAAATATTAGGTAAATTCCACTACACACCCTTCTATTATGACTTTACTGCAGATACACCTCATGCATACTTAAATCAAGCAATTATACACCTACTAGTTTGAATAACATTTTCATTTTACAAATATGCTAAGTGTTTATATATCTTCATTCAGTCAACTAGTCAACGAATGAAGATGTATGTAAGGTAAATACTTTAAATATTCCTTCCCGTGAGTAGTTGCGTACCACCCTTCGTCGGAAAATTATACAGTAGGTCGAATACAACTTTACACGATCACATATTATGATTTGAACACCTTTAATACCATAGAAAGAGGCAGCCCAATGATCAAAGGTGTCCAAAGTGAGGAGGAGTTCATGAGGTTCGTTACACGGCGCATTCCTGAGATTCCTTGGTAGGGCGGTGTAAGGCTAAGCAACTGATGTCAGTGCAGTTGCTGTCCGCAAGTGAGCTCCCCCCGTACGCTAGACGGGATTGTTAGTGCCGAACGGGAAAACCAATGTCAAGAGCAATTTAGAGAATAGAAATGAGAATTGAAAGAAAGCTTGATTGCATTAATGAAAGCTATTACAGAAAGCAACGCGGTGTCGAAGGGGAGAGACACCAGTACAGATAATTGTTTGCTTGCTAGAAAGTTTGATTGCTTGATCCCCCCTAATAGTGCGTAAAACAAAACAAAGTTACAAGACTTGACCTAACTAAGCTAGAGAAACATAATGGAAGTACATGGAATAAAACTACTCTATATTTACAATAAAAAGGACTTAGTTTTCTACAAGGTAGAAACAGGTCCGTTATCAGCAACCTTGTCTTTGGCATCACGATCTGCATCGCGCGACGCTGTTGGCATCTGCATACGGTTGGGCACTGGCGAGGGATATCGGTGGGGAACCAGAGGCACATGCGCGCTTGTCACTTGGCACAACCAAGACCACGGGGCTTTCCGTGGCGCTAGGCATTGAGAGGCTTGCCAGTACGCCACGAGGCACGTCCAAGGGATCATGGGGCATGGCTGGAAAGCCGCCCATGACATTCTCCCCCACCTGAGTTGGCGAAGTCCTCGGCACCTTACTTGCAAGATAATCATCAATTAGGCTCTTGTAGTCTTTGAGGTTTGTTCCCTTCTCCCAAGTATTCTCCTCCGCATCACAACCCTGCCATTTTACCAAGAACTCGTTATGATCCTTCCTTGAGGCGTGAATCACCCGATCATCAAGAATAAATTCATCACGCCTTTTCCCGGTTGAATTAGGGCCTTGAATACTGGGTATTGTGAGTTGGCTCCATGAAGGATCCTCCGTGTCTTCCCAAAAAGGTTTAGAAGGATGACATGGAAGACGAGATGGATTTTCCACCAAGCTGGGGTATCCACCCAGTATGCAACTTTCCCAATGTGTCTTTCATTAGACAAGGGTCCAATGTATTTTGCAATAGGCGAGGGTCATAGACCCCTGCAAACAAGTACCGCTTTGGAATTTTGACCATCACTGTGTCTCCTAATTGGTATTCAACAAAGCTACGATTTTGATCAGCATGCCTCTTCATCCGTGTTTGGCTTTGACAAGATAGCTCCACACTATCTCCAAATTTTGCTTCCATTCTTTTGAGAAGCTAGCAGCTCGAGGAGATTTTGACATGTTTGGTGCATTCACGGTGTGTGGGAGTAGCGGTTGCTGCCCGATAATAATTTTTAAAAGCGCTTTTATTTGTACTAGAGCTCTTTTGTGAATTGAAACACAGTTGAGCAGCATCCAGAAGCTTCACCCAATTCTTCTGCGATCCGGTTACAAAGTGGCGGAGATATTCCTCCAACATACCATTGAACCGCTCCGTCTATCCATCAGATTACAGATGAAAACTTGAGCTGTGACTAAATTTTGACCCGAGGCACTTAAAGAGTTGGGTCCAAAAGTTGCTTGTGAAGCGTGAGTTGCGATCACTAACGATGTCTTTGGGCAGGCCCCAATATTTGACGACATGAGAGAAGAAGAGTCGAGTTGTATCTTCTGCTGATATATATTGTGGGGCTGCAATAAAGGTAGCAAACTTGGAAAACCGATTCACCACAACCAAGATAGTTGTGAGATCTCCGACCTTGGTGCGTTCTTCACCGAGATGACCGGCCCAAAAAGTATCGTGACATTCCACCAGAAGATTCCTTCGTAGATATCTTCCTTTAGGAACATAAAGTCGATTCCCTTTCACTTTCAGGAAACCATCTTCTATGTAGAACTGGCGAGTTTTGCCCTGTCCTACTAGACCAACCAAATATTATGCAACATGATCCTTGATGAGTAGATCCTGTATCTGGTCTTTTATGGTGGTGGATACTTTGCACCTTTTTAGGGTGGCGAGTTGGAATACCGATGATAGGTCATCTCTTCTACTGAGCGAATCAGCAACATGATTAGTCTTCCCACTTCGGTACTCCAGGTTGAAGCGAAATTCTTCTAGGAGTTCCTGCCACCTGGCCTGTCGACCATTCAGTTTCAGCTGGGTCAGGAAATGGCTAACAGTTGTTGTTTGTCTTGACCACGAATGGGGTTCCAAGAAGATAGTGCCTCCAAAGGCGTATGCAACGAACGACGGTCAATAGTTCTTTCTCGTGGGCAGCATAGCACCGCTCTACATCCTTCAGCTTCCGGTTCTCGTACGCTACATGATGCCCTTCCTGTAGTAAAACTCCACCAAGATCATAGTCGGAAGCACCCGTTTGTACCTCAAATTGCTTGGCCAAATCAAGGAGGGCTAAGATGGGGCTACTAGACATAGCCGCTTTTAATGCGTTGAAGGCCTCCGCTCGCCTGGGTCCCCAATCCCAAGGCGTGACCTTCTTGAGGAGTTCTGTCAATGGCACTGCGATGAGGGAGTAGTTCTTCACAAATCGGCGATGGAAGTTGCATAGGCCAAGGAACGCCCTCAGGGTGTGGATATCCTTGGGTCGCGGACAATCTGTGATAGCCTGAATATTTTGTTGGTCCATCTTGATCCGCCCTTCCTCGATGACATGTCCGAGGAAGTCAATCTATTTTTAAGCAAAGGAGCGCTTGGATAGCTTCGCAAATAATTCGTACTCCCGCAGTCAGGCTAGGACCTTCTGCAAGTGCTCCAGGTGCTCTTCCAGTGTTTTCCTATATACCACAATGTCATCCAAGTAGACCACCACCAATTCGTCAATGTACTCTTGGAAGACTTGGTTCATCAGAGTGCAAAATGTGGCTGGAGCGTTAGTCAACCCAAATGGCATAACCAGGAAGTCGAACTACCCATATCTTGTCACACAGGTCATCTTGTGTTCATCACCCTCTGCAATCCAAACTTGCCTATAACTTGTCTTCATGTCTATTTTTGTGAACACCGTCGCACCACCCAGTCTATCGAACAAGTCTTCCATGAGCAGAATAGGTTACTTGTTCTTCACGCTGATTTTATTTAGATACCGATAATCAACACAGAGTCGTAGAATACCATCATGTTTCTTTTGGAATAGCACAGGGGACCCATATGGGGACTTGGAGCGCACAGTGATCCATGTACACTACAGTCGTAGAATTCCGGCTCTCGTACGCTATATGATGCCCTTCCTGTAGTAAAACTCCACCAAGATCATAGTCGGAAGCACCCGTTTGTACCTCAAATTGCTTGGCCAAATCAAGGAGGGCTAAGATGGGGCTACTAGACATAGCCGCTTTTAATGCGTTGAAGGCCTCCGCTCGCCTGGGTCCCCAATCCCAAGGCGTGACCTTCTTGAGGAGTTCTGTCAATGGCACTGCGATGAGGGAGTAGTTCTTCACAAATCGGCGATGGAAGTTGCATAGGCCAAGGAACGCCCTCAAGGTGTGGATATCCTTGGGTCGCGGACAATCTGTGATAGCCTGAATATTTTGTTGGTCCATCTTGATCCGCCCTTCCTTGATGACATGTCCGAGGAAGTCAATCTATTTTTAAACAAAGGAGCGCTTGGATAGCTTCGCAAATAATTCGTGCTCCCGCAGTCAGGCTAGGACCTTCTGCAAGTGCTCCAGGTGCTCTTCCAGTGTTTTCCTATATACCACAATGTCATCCAAGTAGACCACCACCAATTCGTCAATGTACTCTTGGAAGACTTGGTTCATCAGAGTGCAAAATGTGGCTGGAGCGTTAGTCAACCCAAATGGCATAACCAGGAAGTCGAACTACCCATATCTTGTCACACAGGTCATCTTGTGTTCATCACCCTCTGCAATCCAAACTTGCCTATAACTTGTCTTCATGTCTATTTTTGTGAACACCGTCGCACCACCCAGTCTATCGAACAAGTCTTCCATGAGCAGAATAGGTTACTTGTTCTTCACGCTGATTTTATTTAGATACCGATAATCAACACAGAGTCGTAGAATACCATCATGTTTCTTTTGGAATAGCACAGGGGACCCATATGGGGACTTGGAGCGCACAGTGATCCATGTACACTACAGTCGTAGAATTCCGGCTCTCGTACGCTATATGATGCCCTTCCTGTAGTAAAACTCCACCAAGATCATAGTCGGAAGCACCCGTTTGTACCTCAAATTGCTTGGCCAAATCAAGGAGGGCTAAGATGGGGCTACTAGACATAGCCGCTTTTAATGCGTTGAAGGCCTCCGCTCGCCTGGGTCCCCAATCCCAAGGCGTGACCTTCTTGAGGAGTTCTGTCAATGGCACTGCGATGAGGGAGTAGTTCTTCACAAATCGGCGATGGAAGTTGCATAGGCCAAGGAACGCCCTCAAGGTGTGGATATCCTTGGGTCGCGGACAATCTGTGATAGCCTGAATATTTTGTTGGTCCATCTTGATCCGCCCTTCCTTGATGACATGTCCGAGGAAGTCAATCTATTTTTAAACAAAGGAGCGCTTGGATAGCTTCGCAAATAATTCGTGCTCCCGCAGTCAGGCTAGGACCTTCTGCAAGTGCTCCAGGTGCTCTTCCAGTGTTTTCCTATATACCACAATGTCATCCAAGTAGACCACCACCAATTCGTCAATGTACTCTTGGAAGACTTGGTTCATCAGAGTGCAAAATGTGGCTGGAGCGTTAGTCAACCCAAATGGCATAACCAGGAAGTCGAACTACCCATATCTTGTCACACAGGTCATCTTGTGTTCATCACCCTCTGCAATCCAAACTTGCCTATAACTTGTCTTCATGTCTATTTTTGTGAACACCGTCGCACCACCCAGTCTATCGAACAAGTCTTCCATGAGCAGAATAGGTTACTTGTTCTTCACGCTGATTTTATTTAGATACCGATAATCCACACAGAGTCGTAGAATACCATCATGTTTCTTTTGGAATAGCACAGGGGACCCATATGGGGACTTGGAGCGCACAGTGATCCCTGTGTCTAGAATTTCCATCAACTGTGTCCGAAGCTCGGTGAGTTCGGGTTGTGACATTCTAAAAGGTGCCCGGGCGGGTGGCTTCGTACCCGTCACCAAATCAATCTCATGGTGCACAGTGCGCCTAGACGGGAGTCGCTTTGTCATGTCTTGTGGAATGACGTCTTCAAACTCCAACAGCAGCTCCTTCATGAGTGTAGTAATGGGACCCGAGGAGCATTCTATATCCTTAATGCAGAGGGTAACCAAGAACGTAGGTTCATGTCTTTTTACTCCCTTCTTCAACTGTAAGGCCGAGATGTTTTCAGCGGCTATCTTTATGGGCATGCACAGGATAATGCAGGGCTTGGCCCCGTTTGTTCCCATCATCAATAACATGTCTGCATACGATACAGGCATGGTGTTGGTTTTCCTCAGGATTCCAACCCAACTATCAACTCGAAGTCATCTATGATCACCACGCGCAGGTTGAATTTTCCTTCATAAGGTCCAAGCTTCACTGGTACTTCTTAGTCTTTTCCACCCACTGGCCGAGGAGGTGGATTGATAGCCTTGACACGACCTCTACCCTTTCCTACACTTATACCAAGGCGCTCTACCTGAGTCGAGGCAAAGTAGTTGTGGGTAGCACCCGTGTATATCATCGCCAGAGTAGGCTTGCCATTTATGTTCATCTCGACGAACATTAAGGTCCTCTCTTGTTTAAGAGGAGTCCTCTCATCCGACTTATTTTTCCCTTTCTTGGTAATTGGGAAGGGGTCCTTCTTCCTACGGATACCAACATTGGTTCCCGCTAATGCCTCAAAAATAGAGCCAACAATTGCATTGAAGGCACCTAGTGGTTCGTCCTGGTTCGCATCATTTGCTTCTCCATCCGTTCCATCATCAAAATCTTGATGAGCGTTCACCTAGTGGTTCGTCCTGGTTCTCCCCCGATCATTGTTGTTTGATGTAACACTATTGCTGCCTGAGGAAGGAGCCTTAGATTTGGTTGCACTCCGAACTCCTCCACTTCTGCTAGGGCCACCATTTCTAGGTTGGCCCCCTTTATAGTTGAGGACAGGAGGTTGAGGCCTTTCCTTCCGAGTTTCCACTTGATAGTCCCCAAGGCATTGTGTTGCTTGTATCGACTTGGGTAGGGTATCTACCCTTTGTTTTTGCAGCTCCATACGGGCATAAGGTTTCAACCCTTCCAGGAATGTGAAGAGTTTGTCTTTGTCCCCCATGCCACGTTGTTCAGCATGAGCGCAGAGAATTCTCGCATGTAATCCCGCTGATTTGGTCTGGCGGAGCTCCCATAGCTTTCTCCTTGCATTGTACTCCACATTTTCGTGGAAGAACTATAGGCATATGGTTGCCTTCAGTTCTGCCCATGTCTCTAGAGCATTTTCACCAGCCCTGATGGCTTTGTAATTCACCCGCCACCAAGGTTTAGCATCACCCTGAAGATACATGGCAGCAGTTGCTACCTTCTTAGCTTCTTCTAGGCCCCCACAATATCAAAGCATTGTTCAATGTCAAAGATGAAGTTTTCCACTTCTTTAGCATTCTGAGCTCCACTTTATGGCTTTGGCTCAAGAATTTTCAATTTTTGCACCAGGGGGCGAGGTTCACAGCACCCCCGAATTTGTTTCCACCTCCTCGAAGCATGTCACGACCCAAAATTTCCATCGTCGGGACCGTGATGGCGCCTAACATTCCACTTGCTAGGCAAGCCAACAAGAGTATTATTAAGCTAAACCTTATTCAATTCTAACAACAAATAAACTAAAATGAAATACAACGAATGCAAAAAAATATAAAGGCTTCAACATTTACTACAACCCGGATCTGGAGCCACAATTCATAAGCAAATATGATTACTACAAACTGTGTCTGAGAAAGGAAAAATACACTATTTTGAAGTAGAAAAACAGTAAATGATAAAACTAGGAAAAGACTCCAGGGTCTACGGATGCCAGCAGATCTACCTCGGGTCTCTTGACAGCAAATCCGGCAGCTAATCTCTCAATCAACTAGAGCCGGTACCAAAACCTGCACAGAAAGTGCAAAGTGCAGTATCAGTACAATCGGCCCCATGTACTGGTAAGTGTTGAGTCTAACCTCGATGAAGTAGTGACGAGGCTAAGACAAGACACCTACAAATCAAACATGTACAATTTAATAGTATATATACAAATAACCGCAATGAAGAACTAGACAGGTAATATCAGGAGGGGAAACATGCTGGGGGAATACGAGATAAAGAACTACAACAGAATGATAACTTGAACAGCCAATATACTATGAACCAATAAGAATAAGTAAACACAGTAAAGGAAGATTGCACGGTATCACCCTTCGTGTTTTACTCTCATCCTCACCATAAAATCAATAGAAATTACACTGCATCACCCTTCATGCATTAACTCTCATAACATGGCACGACATCAACCTTCGTGCATAACACTCACAATATGGCACGACATTGTCACACCTCCCTTTTTCACCCCGGTAAGGGTAATAAGAGAGTTTTTCCACTTTAAGTGACATAATAAAAAATGGGATTATTTATTTAGTTAGAGTCGCCACTTGGGATAATTATATGGTGTCCCAAGTCACCAGTTTAAATCCCAAATTGAGGAAATTTGACTTTGTTCTAAAGTCTGCGAAACCAGGAGACCGGGTAAGAAATTCTGTCAACCCGGGAGAAGGTGTTAGGCATTCCCGGATTCTGTGGTTCTAGTACAGTCGCTTAATGATCCATACTTGGGCTAAATTGTTTAATTACTGATTTTATACCTATGTGCATTTTTACATTTTTACATTTTTATTATTCTTTTGTATTCGAAGAGTTCTTTCGAAACGGGTCACATATGCGTAAACCCGTGGAAATTGGGATGTATCAAAAATCATGTCACGCGGACGTGTACATGATTCTCGACACTGAGTTTATTTAAAGAGATAACAAAATTTGCGCAGGCGCGTATTTTTTTTGTTTTATTGTCAAAAATAAAATCGAAGTTGCATCACGCGGGCGTGTACGTAATTTCGATAATTTTTAGAAATCTGTTCCTAAAAGTATCTCTACGGGTGTTCATTTTAGTCTTTATTTGTGTTATGTAAACGTATACACAATTTAAGAAAAAGTATATTTAGTTACTAGAGGAATTATATATATTCAAAGTTACGCGAACTTATACCTTGGTTTTAATTTTGAAAATCGCAACGATGTCACGCGCACGTGTACATCATTTTATTTGATGCGCTAAAAATCATATCACGCGTACGTGTACATGATTAATAGCACTTAATTAATAATAAAATTATTTGGCCAAAGTCACGCGAACGTGTACATAATCACCATGATAATTTCAAACGCTACGATGTTCATTAATTTATTCAACTTTTAAAACCAAATTCGATTCTCTCGTTGAATAAGGTCGAAGGCAATTACTCATTTGTTCCAACTCCATTAAAGAAATATTTGGTAACATCGCATGACCTTAAATCTTTCATATCAATATTCCAAAAATTCATAAAGCAAAAATAGAAACAAATCAAGGAACACAAAATATGAACTTATTTAGATCTAGCTATTTACACTGTAAAAGAACAACATAACCCACACACATATATCATATATTATTTGACATAGATTAAATCTATCATGCCATCAATAATACATCCAGTCAATCAACTAAATTAGCACAAATAATTCTATAGATAAGTACC
>ML377624.1:0-86536 GCA_005239525.1 Nicotiana knightiana | reverse complement strand
ATAAGTCTGTAGATTACCTGTTCCATGAAGGTTTTGACCTTGCTCCTGACGATGTCCCTTTGGATGCTGTCTTTCCTGCTTCTTTAAGAGAAGCTGTATCATCTGCTCCGTTGGCTATTATGGCTTCTGCTGTTACTTTGCCCGTGGCTTCCTCAACTTTTCAACCCTCCGTGCCTGCTGCTTTGCCCGTGGCTGCTGCAGCTCCTCAACCTTCCGTGCCTGTTGCTGCTTCTTCTCTGCCTGCTTCCATGCCTTCCGCTAGGGAAGTAGGGTCTTCCAGCAGAGAGATGCGGAAGGTGGTAATAGAGGTTCCAGCTGAGGGGAATCTTTTCAAGAAAACGGGTGAGCCCGAAGTGTGGCTCAAGCCTTTGATAGGTCCCACTGAGAAAGCCAAGCTAGCCAGCCATAATGCTCTTACATGGGCCAATGAAGTTGTGCATACCTCTTTGAAGGTATGATGCAGGTTATCCTCTTTCATTTTCGTATGAAATGTATCATATCTGATTGGTTTATTTCTTGTAGATTAATCTTATAGGCATGAAGCTTATGAATAGGATCTCAAATACGGATCAGGAGACAAAAGAGTTGCAGGCCGATGCTGATAATTGGAAAGCACAGTATGATAGCCTAAGGATTGACATGGATGCCTTAGAAGAGGAAATGAGTACCTTGAAGCGGAAAATGAGGCTCATGGTGGCAGAACTGGCAGTAGATAAGGCTTCTTCCAGTCAGGCTGATAAAGACAAGAGTGTTCTGGAGTCCTCATTTGCTGAGCAGTTGTCCCGCGCCACAGAGGAGGTTAGAGACTTGAAAAACTTGTTGGGGCAGAAGGAGGAATACTCAGCAGAGCTCGTGCAATCACTCAATCATACTCAAGAGGACCTTCGTAAAGCTTTAGATAAAGATCAAACTCTGGAGGAGTTGATTGTTCCGATAAGGGCCGCCCATGAAGCTGCTGAAGCGGAGAAGGATGGAGTGAGAGCTGAGCTTCAAGTATGGGCAAGGGATTATGAAGATCTTGAAGAGGTGGCTGCTGTTGATGTGAGCTGGGCGTATATGAATTCTTGCTCTGACACATTGACGGAAATGAGTCAAGAGGGTTTCGACCTTAGTGCTGAAATAGCTAAAACTAAGGAAGCCATGGAGAAGGCTCAACAAGGTCATAACCTTCTTCACCTGATGGTGAGACTCCGGCGGCTCGTGCCTCTTCATCCCTAATTGCTCCCGCTCCTTCTACCAGTGAAGTCAACCCCTCTCCTGAAGAAGTTTAGTTGGTTTACCCCCTCCCCCCCTTTTTTATCTTTGTCTCAATTGGTGGTTAACCCCAGTCCTATCGGGGGTAAATTTGGGTCTCTTTAAAGTCCCCAAATGACAACTTAGGGGCACCTTAATGTATAAAAATCCTATACGGCTAAGTATAAGTTAATACTTAGTTTTTACTTAGCCGTTTTAATATATTAATGCTAGTATGATTTTCGTTGAGTTTTGTTTCACTCTTTAAGTCTTTTTCATGCTTTGTTTTCTGAGGTTTTTGTTTTTTCCTCTGAAATTTTGCATGAGGATGCTGTAATCACTCGTACCTTTTCATAGTAGGTACGGTGTTTGTTAGCCTTTTTGTCGTAGGCTTCATTTATGAAAGAGGGACCTTTATGATTGTCATGAAGAAGACGTCTCAACTTCATGATAATGCAATAGAGTGATAGGAATTTTACACATGTTTAAGGATGTTTCCAAGGAAAGTTTTTTTTTGTTTGAACTTCCACGATATTTTACGTGTGTTTGATTATCGTCTAAAACTCATGTTGCAGCTGTTTTGTTTAACAGATTTGATATACACTTGTATTTCGTAACTATTTTTCATAGGTAACAGTTTTTCGATATTGATACAAGGGAACAACTGATTTTCACTAGTAATAGTTTTTATAAAGTTTGGGGACTCTACCCGCAACTGTTTTTGTTGGAAATAATTTTCTAATAAGTACGAGGGAAATGCTTTCTTATTCGTAACTGTTATTTGATAACAGTTTCTATATGAGTACAAAGTTTTCGTAACTGTTTTTCATCATAACCATTTTTGAATGAGTACACTGATGATGGTCTTTTACTCCTAACTGTTTTTGTTACAACAGTTTTGAATAAGTATAAAGATGTACATTTCTTCCTCGTGACTAATATTTTGCCTTTCAACCTGAACATGTTCGAAGGTTTTTTGCATTTTTGCATTAGGCTTTGTATTTGGATGATTCTTTTTGATCTCTTTCGATTCTGCTCGTATCACTTGTCTCGTTGGGTAGATGGGTCCTCAAGCTCGAGCTTTTGACTTTCTGATAGTCTTCTTTGCTTCCTCTTAGCCTTCCATACTGTATAGTCCCCCAAGTGTTTGAGCTTTGAAGAATGAGATCTTGACCACTTGATTATTCCTTTCCTGTGGTCTTTTTCCTGAATAGGAAAAATATTCTGGACTCGAAGGTATATAATTTTTTAGATGATGACTGCTTAACCCTTTAAAACGTCCATAAGAAAGTGTAACCCTAGACCGGCAATTGTGTTATTTCTTCGCGTCTTTGCAAGTCTGATATCATCATCTGGTGATGGGTTAGCTTTATGCCTATCATCTAAAAGAGTTAGTAAAATTTTTGAATGTTCAAAATAAAATTGAATGTGTGATACCTGATCGGGGGTATTTCTTTTCCTTAGAAGTAATACTTCTTTAGGTGGATGGCGTTCCAGCTTGTTGGTAGAACTCTGTCGTCCATAGCTTCCAACTCATAGGCGCCCTTCCCAGCTATGCCTCGAATTTTGTAGGGTCCTTCCCAGTTTGGATTTATCTTTCCTGCGCCTGCTTCTTTCGTTGATTGAAAGACTTTTTTGAGGACGAAGTCCCCAATATTGAAGTAACTGAGATGAGCTTTACGGTTGTAATAACGCTCTATGATTTCTTTTTGAGCTGCCATCCGTATCAGTGCTGTTTCTATTCGTGGTTCGAGCCGGTCTAGATTGGTCCTCAATTCGTCGTCATTTTCTTCCTCCATGACTGTTGAGAACCTTATGCTTGGTTCGCCAATCTCCACAGGTATTAAGGCTTCTGAGCCATAGACAAGTGCGAACGGGGTTTCTCCCGTGGCTATTTTTGAAGTTGTTCTGAATGCCCATAGTACCGCTGGTAACTCATCAGGCCAGTTTCCTTTGGCTTTATCCACCCGCTTCTTTAGGTTGTTGATGATGACCTTATTCGTTGACTCAGCTTGACCATTAGCCACGGGGTGGTATGGCGTTGATAGTGATCCGTTTGATTTGCCAGCTTTCGAAGAATTCTGTGATTTGCGAGCCTATGAATTGTGGGCCATTATCGCACACGATCTCCTTTCGTATTCCAAAGCGGCATATTATGTTTCACCATATGAAGATTTTAAATTACTTTTCTCGCACTTTTTTGAATGCTTCTGCCTCTACCCATTTTGTAAAATAGTCGGTTAGCATGAGCAAAAACCGTACCTGTCCTTTAGCTGTGGGAAGAAGTCACACTATATCCATTCCCCATTTCATGAAAGGCCATGGGGATATTATTGGATGCAATAATTCCGCTGGTCGATGCATGTTATTGGCAAACCTTTGGCACCTATCACATTTGGATACGAAGTTCTCAGCTTCTTCTTCCATCTTAGGCCAATAGTATCTAGCTCTGATTAGGGTTTTCACTAAGAACCTCGCCCCTGAGTGACTTCCACAGGTCCTTCGTGGACTTCTTTAATTACAAATTCTGTTTGGTTAGGTCCAAGGCATTTAACTAGGGGTCCTCCGAACATCTTTTGATAACGCGAGTTGCGAATAAGGCAGTACCGTGCAGCTTTGCGGCGAAGTGCTTGAGCTGCTTTCTTGTCTTCAGGTACGGTGCCATTCTGCAAAAAATTAAGAATTTCGTTTCTCCAGTCCCAGGTTAAGTTGTTGAAAGTTACCTCATTCCTGTCCTGTTCGATCATTGAGTGAAATAGTTGACGACAATTGCATTGTCTTTATTTGTTACTTCCGTGACTGCTGCGAGGTTAGCTAACGCATCTGCTTCTGAATTTTCCTCTCTAGGTATTTGCATTACCTTCCATGTTTTGAATTGTCTCACGAGCTCTTGTGCTTTTTCAAGATGTTGCATTCGAGTATCTCGAGCNCTTCGTACTCTGCTTCATTGTTAGTTATAGGATAACACTTGATAGCTTGCCGTGTCTTTTCACCCGTGGGTGATATTAAGACTATTCCTAAGACGACACCTTTTATATTTGAGGAGCCACCGATGAATAGGCTCCATAGGCCCGGATTAGCACCGTTAAGAAGTTGTAACTCCTTTTCCACTTCAGGGATAATGCTATTACTAAATTCAGCAACAAAATCAGCTAGTATTTGAGACTTAATTGCAGTCCTATGCTGATAGATTATTTCATGCTCACTTAATTCTATGGCCGACTTGGCTAATCTTCCTGAAAATTCTTGTTTATGCAGAATATTTCTTAAAGGATATGAAGTCACATCGGTGATTGGGTGAAATTGAAAATATGTCGTAATTTTCTAGATGCCATTATTAAAGCTAAGGCTAATTTTTCCAGATGTGGATATCTAGTCTCAGCATCTAGCAAAGTTTTACTTACATAGTAGATAGGTGATTGCTTACCTTTTTCTTCTCTTACCAGTACTGCACTTACAGCAATTTCTGAAACAACCAGGTAGATGTATAATCTTTCCCCTTCTTTTGGCTTTGAAAGCAGCGGTGGTTTCGATAGATAAATCTTTTGGCTTTTGAGAACTGAGAAGAATTTAAAACTTTTCTGGAAGACTTAGAAATAAATCTCCCCAAAGCTGCTATTCTCCCTGTTAGTCTTTGAACTTCTTTTTTATTTGTTAAAATATCAGGTATTTATTTTATAGCTTTAATTTGAGCGAGATTTACCTCTATTCCTCTGTTTGATACAAGGAAACCCAAAAATTTACTTGATTGCACTCCAAAAGCGCATTTTTCTGGATTTAACTTCATATTATACCTGCGTAAAATATCAAAAGTAGTAGAGAGATGCTGGAAATTGTCTTCTGCTTGTGTTGATTTTACCAACATATCATCAATATAGACTTCCATCGTCTTTACAAGATGTTCTTGGAACATTTTAGTCAATAACCTTTGATAGATGGCTCCAGCATTTTTCAAGAAAAAGGCATAACTTTATAACCGTAAGTCCCCCTGTTTGTAATGAAGGAAGTTTTTTCCTCATATGAGGGATCCATTTTAATATAATTATAACTAGAATATGCATCTAAAAAGCTTAATAATACATGACCTGCTGTGGCATCAATCATTTAATCTATATGTGGCAATGGGAATGAATCTTTGGGGCATGATTTATTTAATTCAGTATAAATTACGCATACTCTCCATTTTCCATTCTTCTTAGGTACTACCACGATGTTTGCTAGCCAGTTAGGGTACGTTACCTCTCGTATCGAACCAATCATCAAGAGTTTCTGTACCTCTTCGTCGATCACTTGGTTCTTGAATGGTCCTTGCTTTCTTTTCTTCTACTTAATAGGTACGAATGATATATCTTCATTTAGTTTATGAGTCATCACTTTTGGTGGGATGCCTGTCATATTTGAGTGGGACCATGCAAAGCAGTCTGCATTAGCCTTTAAATAATAAATTAACTTACCTCTTCGACCGGGGCCCAACCTCGTGCCTATATACACTTTCTATTCAGGCTTTTGTTTAGACAATGGAACAGCTTCGAGCTCTTCCGTAGTTGTTTTGGTGTGCTCGTCTTCCTCCGGTTCACGAATGACGTCCGGTTTGGAATCTACATCTGTGTGGTCTAATGCCCATTCCGTGGTAACTTGATTCACCTTCTCGTAAGTATGTTCTTTCGTCCCTATTTCATCAATGATACCTTCCGTACCTGTTTGGGTAGTAATTTATTCCATGCATGTTTGGGAGATTCCCTTATCTTTTGATTTTTCCATCTCTACTTTTTTGTTGTAGTGTACCACAAAATTTATATTTCTTGCGGTTTGCTGATCGCCTCTAATTTGCCGAATCCCATTCAAAGGGGAATTTAATTACCTGATGCAAGGTGTAGGGTATTGCTTTCATGTCGTAGATCCATGGCCTTCCCATGATTACGTTATAAGCCATGTTAGTATCGATGAATTGGAACCTGGTACTTTTGATCACCCCCTCAGCATAAGTGCTAAGCTCAATTTCTCCTTTTGTTATAACCATAGAGTTATCAAACCCTGACATGGCTCGTGCCCTTGGGATGACTTTATTCTCCAATAGCATTTCTTCCACGACTCTTAGCAAAATGATATTGACTGAACTGCCTGGATCAATCAACACTCTTTTTACGTTATTGTCATGAATAAGCAATGATATTACCAAAGCATCATTGTGAGGAAGCATTAATCCGCCGGTATCTGCATCATCGAAGGATATATCGCCCTCTTCTATAGTTTCACGAACCTATTTTCCATGTTTAAACTTTGTGGTCGTTTTGCGGACCACTCCTTACTTCTTCACCTCCGTGTATCACGTTGATGGTTCGTTTTGGAGAAGGAGGCTTTGGGGGTTCCTGCCTGTTCTTCATGTATGCCTATTTACCTTTATCACTAAACAATTCTGTTAAATAGCCCTGTTTGAATAAATTTCTACTTCACCTTGTAAAAATTTGCAATCCGCAGTCTTGTGCCCATGATCGTTATGGAATTCACACCAGTGATCTGGGTTCCTTCTATTTGGATTTGATCACATCTCTTTGGGCCACTTCACCTTGTCTCCCATGTTCCTCAATATTGAGACAAGTTCAGTAGTACTTACACTAAAGGTATGATCCCCAATTCGGGTATTACCGCTAGGTCGTTCATCTTGATCTTTTCTGGATCTAGATGAGGATGAGACTACGTCTCTTCCTGGTGGTCTATAGTCTGACCTAGTGTTTTTACACCTAGGACGAATATCACGTCCCGAGGGTCCTAAGTAAGGATCGTACCTGTTTTTACCTGATCTTCTGTCTGATTCAGGACGTCTGGATCTGGAATGATCTTCATATCTTATAGCGGGGAATTCCTTAGACTTTCCTTAAGTCGTCTCATAGCTTCTGAGCTTTTATTGTTTAGGTTGCTTGCAAATGCCATGGCTGCCCAACTATCAGGCACCCTGGGTAATTGCATTCTTTCTCGTTGAAACCTGTCTACAAACTCACGGAGTAGTTCCATGTCTCCTTGTTTTATTTTGAATATGTCTTCCATTATTTTCTCAACTTTTTGTGCACCAGAGTGTGCTTTTATAAATGAATCTGCAAGTTCAGCAAAAGAGTCAATAAAATTTTCAGGGAGAAGAGAGTACCAGGTTAGGGCTCCTTTGGTAAGTGTTTTCCCAATTTTTTTTTACAAGGACTGATTCAATCTCTTGTTTTGTTAAGTCGTTGCCTTTTACTCCGGTAGTGAAAGCAGTCAAATGATCAGGTGGGTCAGTTGTTCCATCATATTTGGGAACGTCAGGCATTTTAAACTTCTTGGGTATAGGTAAGGGTTCCACACTTGGCTTCCAAGGTTGTTGAGAATACCTATCAACATCAATGCCTTTGATAATCGGCGGAACTCCAGGAATTTGTTCGATGCGATCGTTCTGCTCCTTCATCTGTTTCTGCATGGTTAGTAGTAAATTTTGTAATTTTGAGTTATTAGATATACCTGGTCTCACTTTGAGAGATTCATTAGGAGTATCTCCTTTCCTGAGTTTGCCAACCCAGATTGAGGATTTTCCATGGTGATGGTATTATTGGGGGGTGGTGTCGGTGGTGCAGGTAACACTGTCGGTAATCCCCTCGCAAATTCTTGCAAAGCTTGGCTCACATATTTTGCAATCATTTTCTTGATCTTGTTCCAACGTTTGATCATTATTATCATTGTTTTTATTGGATGTTTCTGGGGATTGTTCTCTTGAACCACGTAGGGTTCTTGAAGGTGATAGAACTAAGGTTCCATTCCTTTGCTTGTTGTTGTCGTTGGAGTTCGACATAGTTCAGAGGATATCGCTTGAAAAGCAAACAAAGATTGTCAAGTTCCCGGTAACGGAACCAATTTGTTTAACCAAAGAATTAGATCCTTTGACTAAAGCTATTTCTAAGATGAACACGGGTTACTGATAATCAAGAAAATAGAGAAAAATGAATAATAAACAATATTGCTGAAATATAGAAAAACAAAGTAGATTGTATTTTAGAATCAGATGCCTTTACAAGCTGTATTCCCCTCCCTTATATAAGAGATTCCTTGATATAACGCACAACTCGTTCTATGATTGTCCATTAATGACTAATTATGACATTAATGGGGCGTTACAAAGGATAACAGTAATTGGGGTACATTTACATAACGTACGAGTAATCAATTGTGGGTTCTTAAATCTGCTCGTAGCTTTGTCCAGATTAATTTTGACCGTGTCTCTTCCCTGTCTTGATCAAGTTGAGTTTCCTATGGCTGATGAGCGCGAGGGTTTATTGAATCGTGCCTCTTTGTACCGTACATCTTCAAAGAATCACATCTAGCTGCCGCGTTCTCCTGTGTCCACATAACTGGCTGAGTTGTCAAGAGCAGGCTTACGAGTGAAACTCTTTTTTTACCAAGACAGATATGAGATTGAGTGTTGCGCATGTGGCGTGACAAGGTGGGAACAAGTTTATGCACGTGTGGCGAAACAAGGCGGGCATATACTTTACTATTGCACACGTGGCGTGACAAAGAGGGGTATGTCAGGGATTGGTTGTGATACTTGTGTTGGCCTGGGGGTATTCCTTGTTGTTGATATTGTGTACTGGAACACTTACCGTGTGAGTGTATTCGTGTGGAAACTTATGAGATGAAAATGTACGTGTTGCCCCTTTTGTTTTCCTTATGTCTGTTGGTCGTTGAAATCATGTTAGGACACCTCCACAAGCATACACGTAGTTAAGTACTACTAATGGATTCAGGACTCCTTGTTGTTGTCAAGTATAGATACTCTTGTTTTGCTTACTTTAAGGAGAATGACCCAATTGGCACGTGAGTCATCCGTGCAGTTAGTACTCGAATAAGGGCGCGAGATGCCAAGTGTTAGGGTTCGAATATTGGGACCGGTAAATGGTGATTTGTCCGAGGTTCAGAACCTTGTGTAGATGATTATGAATTTGATGTATAAGTGGTTGGAGTTGTTGAGTCATCCCATGTATGTGTTGCATACTTATATGCCAGATTTGTTTGTGTTCTATTAAGTCTTGTGTTACTTCGTGGTCTTTCCGCTGATATTTATTGTTTTCCTTCTATATCGAGTTCACTGTCTCGTTAGCCATATTGCGTAGACTTTATGTGTATATCATCATTTCCCTGATTCCTATATTGATACTTGTTCAGTTTTATTAGACCAGTGGATGTCTTGACTAGTCCCCGTCACTACTTCACCGAGGTTAGTCTTGATACATACTGGGCACCGCTGTGGTGTGCTCATACTACTCTTTTGCATATTTTTATGTGTGCAGATTCCAGGTTTTCGCATAGCCAGCCGATTGATTGTCAGTAGCGCGGTTGCTGTTGTGGAGACTCAAGGTAAAACCGTTTCAGCGTTCGCGATTTCGGAGTCACCATCTTATATTTTTGTTTGCACTGTTGTACTTATTTCTGAACAGTGGTATTTTTAGGAGTTTAGTGTAAATTCTTAAAAGCTTATGACTTGTACTTCCGGATTTTGGGAATATACAATGTGTACAGAATCTCTTGCTTCAGGAAAAAAAAATTAGATTTTATTAATTATTGTTGATTATCCCATGAATATTAGGCCTACCTAGTCCTTAAGACTAGGTGCCATCACGATACCCAACAGAGGGAGATTTGGGTCGTGACAATAATGCAGTAGTTTTGAAATAGTTCCGAGAGCGGAAAGGGTGGATGTGGTTCACCCAGAGTGTAGTTGACGCCAATGAGTATTTGGTTCTGGGAGTTCTACACCAATGTGGCGCACATAAAGAAAGGGACCAAAGTGACAAAAATAGGAATTTGAAAGTGAGATTTGACCAGCACAAACTGAACTCCTATCTGGGGTTTGAGGATGTGGATCCTGCACAGTACTTGGAGAAGCTGGTGATGGGTGATGCAGCTCTCCCATGGCTAATTAAGCTTTTTGCAGCCTTGGGGCTACCACCACCATGGATCACTGCAGAGGTTCCTATTCAGCGGAACACCCTAAACTTCGAGGCGAAGGGATGTCCGACCTTCGTATGCAGCAGACTAGACCCGTGCCAGAATGAAACCAACCTACCTATTCCACGGGCAGTTCTAGTTGCCTTTATTATGTCTAGGTACCCGTTTAATGTGGGTGTCGTAATGTCGGCCAACATGTTTTCGGTCGCCAGGCAAGGTGATACCCACTACCGGCATCATCACTGAGTACCTTACTAATGCACGAGTGGAGCCATGATATTTTGACATGAAGGTTCGGGCTAAGAAGCCCTTCTCTTATTATTCTATGATGGATGCTCACAACCCTAAGAAAAAGGGTCAGCCGACTACCACAGTAGGTCAGTATGAGGAGCCATCCGTGGTAGCTACAGAGTCAGCAGATATGCCTTCCACTTCAGCAGAGCCCTTAGCCAGTGCAACTGTCATGCCTTCACCTTCAGCCTCAGTTCCTCCCACCTCGGCTTTGAAGCAAGCTCCTATTCCCTCTGCTCCACTCCCTGCGCTATGAGTCTCCCAAACACTAGCGAGCCTCAAAAACTGGATACAGATAGCTACTACAAAGCTGTCTAACATATCCAGTCATGTTGCATGACAGTCATCTATTCCGGCATCCCAGATTCCTCCCACAGTTGAAGAAACTTTAAAGAAGATCCTGGAAAATCATAACACTATTACGACCACTTTGGTACAGCAAGGGGCTGTGATTGAAGAGTTGTCCAAGGAAGTGAAGAAGATGCAGAATTCACAGGGCTCAAAGAAGTCAGTGCATAAACTCCGGTGACAGGTCACCAAGCTTGCAACAGCTGGAGACATTCCATTTGATATGTTGATAGACCCGCACCACCTAAGCCCAGATCCTACAACACATACAGTACCAGCTGGCCAGTCTGAGGATCCAGACATTGTTAATGACATTACCGAGGCAGTACGTCAGATGTTTACCAACCCAGTCACTCCGGACTTGAGGATGATGAGATCCAATTGGATGATGCTGAGGTCGGTGCCACAACTGGGGACATACGGATGGCCATATAACCATACAGAGTTCTCTTCACTCTCACCCTTCATTTACTCTTATTTTGTTGACCATTGGGGACAATGCTTATTTTTATTCGGGGGGAGGGGGGGGGGGGGGGGGGGGGAGAGTTTCTTTGACATATTTTGATGATTCAATATTTTGATAACTATGAGACATTTGTCCTGTAATTAACGTATTACTATTTTCTTCTTCTTTCTCATTATGTATATATTCTCTCATATCCCTCATTATGTATATTCATTTAGCTTTCAATAGTTTTTTGTTTTATAGCTTCTTTATCTTTATGTTTGTCTTTTGTTTGAATTAGTAGCTTCTTTGATTTAATAGCTTATTTTTATGTTTTAGTGGATAATAATCCTTTGATTTTCTTAATGCTACGGTTCTTTCCAAAGGTGGCTTTTGTGTGAACCGGGTGACTTTTTCCAATGCGATGGTGTGGCAACCTTCTTAAGGGATTGAGTCCATTTTTCGTGTTTAGGTAATAATAGTAGCAATAATGAATAAAAAGACCTAATTGATTCATGCTCGTAGATCCAGATATGCTTCACGTGAGAAGTGAGATGTTTTTGTTGCAAGTCCAAGTACCCGTGAGAATGGTTTAGAACTTGCCCTGAATGTGTTTCTAGGCAAAATTTTAGGTTTAGCTTGGCTTGAGATGTGATTGTAGGCACTCCTTGACCCTCTTGAAGTTCTCCATTGACCACCAATATTTTTATCCCTAGTCAACCCATTTAAGCCTAAAACCCTTCTTATATGATAACCATGTTACAAGACTTTAGTCGTGACCCTCTCTTGGCACCCGAGCTTTCTTTAACACTCTTGTGAAACCATTGGCTAAAACGTAAGTTTGGGGGAGAGAAAAGGAACTTGAAAGAGGTATCAAGACATAAAAAAAAGAAAAGAAATAAAGAGAAGGAAAGGAAAGAAAAGGAAAGAACAAAAAGAAAAATGCAAAAAGAAAGTGAATAAGTTGAAGAGTTGAAGGGGTTCAAAGAAAAGTAATGATGCAAAGCATGGAGAAATCAAAGAGGGATAAAATGAATGTCATGATTAAGAAAGAGTGGTGTTAAGTCTCCCTAGTTCCCCCAAGGAAAAGAAAATGTATCAAAGAGTTGGCAAAGCATGGGCCTAGAAAAGAAAATAGAGTGCTTAAGAAAAGATGAACCCGTTCTATCATAACATATTCAACCTTAGTCCAAAAGCCTTCATTGCATTTCGAAAAAGCCCTGCGTGATTTTAACCCAAGTGATCTTACATTAGTGATGATCTACATGAGGGGCAAGCCTATGGTAATTAAATCCGTAATTGCGAAATTCTTTTAAGACAGATGGGTGAACCTTTCGCAAATCTTTGGATTGGGTGCGTAATTCTTAAGTGAGATAGGAAAATGGAGAGTAGAAGAGAATGAGTTTGGGATCCACAATGACCTACATGAAAGAGCGAGCTTCCTTGAAGAATAAAGTCAACTCTTGATGCTCAAGTGTCACATTAGAACTATTTGTGCTTAAAAGTTTAACTTGTTGCCTTGTTGATAATTCATAAGTGATGTGGGTAATTGTTGGTCCCAATTGATGTGTAATTGACTTACCTTTGATTAGCTGGAATGGATCTTAACTTGTGGATGCGGGAACTACTTTATTTGCTTGAGGAAAAGAAATAGCTTAAGTTTGGGGGAGTTGATAAGTGGGAATTTTGACTACTTATTAGCGCCTTTAAGCTTTTTTTTAGTCAAAAAACATTTAATTGTGTTCTAGAAAAGTAATGAATTGTGCTTAATTGCAAGAATATTAGAAGATGAACCCCCGAGATGAAATCCAACTAAAGAAGGAGTAATCTGAATTCAAAGACATAAAAGGCACAGAAGCTTAGAAGTGCGGACTGCAAAATATCATCTGCGACCACAATTTTAAAGGAAAATCCATCAAAGTTTGGTGCAAGTGCAGTCCGCACATGAATTGTGCAGCCGCAAAAGCTGGTCTAGGAGAAAATAGAAGAGTTTCCTTTTACTCTTTTTAGTAGTTTTTCATATTTTAACATATTTGAACATATATCTTATCATTACAATTAGCAATATTAGTTTATTCTTCTTCTATTTATTCCATTTCAAGCATGGGTAGCTAGATTTTTACTAGGGTTGTAACCCAACCCTAGTGTGTAAACTTAATGGGTGTTTAATTTAATGTTTGTTTATGGTTGGGTGTTTTATTATTTAGCCTTGTTCTTGATTTTATTTGTGGAATTAATGGTTGCAAACATTAGTTCATGCCTATTTGACTTGGTCTCTACTTGAGAAAGAGAAACTCAGTCTAGGAAAACTTAGCTAACAAGAAATTGGGTCAATCGAGAGATTGGTAAGCCCAATTAAATGGTTGAACCTAGAGATAGTAACAACCCAATTTGAGCTTTTTATCAACCGTTTTGTTCAATACCCATTTGGACTCGAGAAAGACAAATTGGGCAAAATCACTCTCTGGCCGAGAGGTATTGAGTGGGTAATCGAGTGTTGGTAGCTATAATACACCCCGACCAATATAAAAAGCTTTAAAGTTTATACCCCATTAGACAAACACCTAGGTGAAGGTCATAGCCCTAGGCTTTTTATAACATTTGAAAAACAACAAAAATAATTTTCCTAGTTTTATTTCTTAAATTACAATCGTAGTTTAAATTAGACTTTAAAACAACCAAATTTGGTGGGAGTGTAAATTTAGATATTCAAACTCACACGCTATGATACATACTACTAACTCCCACTGATGAGTGGCTAGAATTCGTGATTTTAAGCATTATATCCCTTGCATTTTATGAGCTTTAATGATAAAATACACGTCATATGTGCCTAATAGGGTCTCTTTTATGTGTAGGAATTGGAAATGGAAACGGGGCTAAACGGATGCAAATACGTCAAAGAATACGCGAGAGGGGACGCCCAGACGATAGCCGGGCACCAAGCCAAACAGCCTGGGGTAGCCTGGCGTTACCCAGGCGTTAGACCCATAACGCCTGGGGGGTCCAGGCGTTACCCAGGCGTTAGAGCTGTAACGCCAGGGCCTGCCTGGCCTTACCCAGGCGTTTGGGCTGAAACGCCTGGGTCCCGGGACGGCCAGAAATCAAGTTTTGACGGGTTTTAAGTGTTTCCAAGTTAGAATAGAAGTCTTTGAGACGTTTAGGGTTCATTCTAAACATATAAATAGACCCAAAAACATCACATTAAGGGGCTTATGCAGAATTTCGACTGGGGATTCGACAGAGGATTCTACTGAGTTTTTCTTCTCTTCTCTTCTTTTAGTTTTATAGTTTATTCGTTCTAGAGTATTGGGTGTTACATGAACGTTGTAGTTGAAGCTTGAATTATTCTTATTGTTTATCTTAATTGGTTTGTTTATTCAATCTTGTGCTTAATTATTCAATTGCTTGATCACAATTGACTACTATCTACGAATCTAGGGTTGAACTCGGGAGAGGGAATTCTAGATTGCATATAAGATTGGGTAGAGCAAGATCTTAACCCTTCAGGGGAGCGGATTTGCGGTTAGGATAGGAATATACCTAATCGCCTTGCTTGGTTATTATACGGGAATTATTAATGCGTTCTTGTTAATCCTGATTCCATAGGAATATAGGCATTAGGTTAACTTGAATAGGCGAGTTGTACTTCGGGAGAAGACTACGAGCAATATTAACCTCGTCAATCAATAAACCTGATTAGAAGATTTAGGTCGAAAACTCAACGTGATTGTTTAACAACCCATAACTCTAGAATATCAATTTACCTTGAATTCATCTTTAAGTTAGTTGTCTATTTAATCTTTTGATTTACTATTTTAGATTAATTCTAGTTAAATATTTGTTTGAGTTTAGTTTAGTGGATAGTTAATCACAAGTCCCTGTGGGTACGATATCTGGACTTAAAATCCTATATTACTTGTCGACCACGTACACTTGCGTGTGCATTGGGAAATCAACCAACACCCACACATATAGATCCCTGCGAAATTTGACCCCGACTCTTGTTGGGTATTATTATTGCATCGACCATTTTCATAACCTCAAATTGAGGTGTGAAATTGGACGAGATCAAAGAACAAGAACCATTACACATAATCTCATCGGTTTGCGGACCCACAAGGAATATGAATTAGTAAAAATAAGGTACCATAGTATACCTTTAAATATTATGTGGTGACTCTCTTTCATCAATAACAGAGAAACCACAAGTTGGATCCTGTCTTGACTAGTGCAAAATAAGGTGCAACAACATGGAGACTCTGTTGGGGATATCACACTCCGGTTATGACATTAGCATACTTAGACTAATTTGGCATCTAGATTTGTTTATAACTTGGTTTTATTATAGTTGAAATCGCAATACATGCTTACCTACTTTGTTTTCTCTTTATGATTATCATGCTTATTGTTGTTACACCTTTTCCTGTTATTGATTTATATACACTATCATCACATTTCTTCCAATAGAGTCTTGGTCGTACACTATCACACACAATGGCACGCACGGGTTGTCTTTTACACCCTTCTGAACCTTCTTTCCAAAACTCTCTAGTTTCAGAAAACGGCTTTGTCAGGTAAACTGACATAACTTCTCGCAACCTTCAGTCCAATTCAAAAGTAGGAAACACTTTACTCTAGTAAAAGAGGTCATACTACATAAACCTTAGGTGAGTCGATCCTTGGTACCGATACACAATTAGGAAAGCCACGCTAATGTCAATGGATCATGCACCCAATGACATAACTTCTGTAGAAATACAAACAAACATGACTAGACACTTAAAGATTCGAAAAAAACACTTACCCAAACATCTTTCTTTTACTTGCCTCAGAAAATGGAAAACAAATTAAACATCTTGAAATGAGCATGGTAATGGGAGCACCACATAATTTGAAATAGTGGTTGAAGAATATTTGTCGGAAACACAGAGATGAGCTTCAGACACACCTGGGGGCATTAACTACATTGATGAACATCCGAGCAGACAGGGTGCTCACTCGCCTGTTGATAGAAATTCGGGATTCGGCTAAAGTGGTGTTCAAATTTTCCGATTGTGAGTTAGTAATGACAATTGGCAGAAGTCACAAGTTTCACGGAGCTGTCATTCAACGAAAGAAAGGCAGTATTGCTAATTACTATGCCCGGTTACGGGTTCTTAGATGCCTTAATTCTTGTCAACAACAGGAGTCTCAAAAGTATCGAGGATGTATGTGTGAGCCTCGACTAGATGTTCTGCATATTTAGGTACTATGAAAGCAGCAGATGGTATTCTGGGAAGTTTCAATGTGACCAAGAAACGTGGGAGAGTCTCAGGCCTATCAATTTTGAAATGGCACTGATGGTATTATTGGTCTTCCCGCAGCGTGGGGTCGTATCAACATCAACCTGTTACTAGTGGTTCTGTCAACCTTCCGTGGCAATCTTCAAGCTACTTTGATACTGATGGTGTTGGCTGAGATGCTGCGGGCTTTGTCTGCATGCACATGAGGGTATGAATCCACATGCGCATGAGGGTATGAGTTCTTTAAAATTTGTACCTTGCTGCTTCAGATCTAGGCTACTGAATATTTCTTCCAGCGAGAGGCCACCATCGACTACTTCGTGGGTGTCAACAATATTATCCGCAACCACAGTGAAAGAATGAGACACTGGATCTCCTCACACGGGTAAGAAAAATGGAGGGAACACTGACCAATCTGACAGGAGAATGGATCAACTGGAAACTCTTTTGGTTAGGTGGAAGGGCAATCTTGAGGACTCCTTAGAAATACTTCATTGAGTTAATTGGATTTGAAGGCATTCAACCATAATCACCCCTACGGTTCCTCAAACAGTTCGAAATGATTCAAGATGTGCCTATGTGGAAAATGACCACACTATATGAGGATAAGTACAATGTATATATCCCAATTCCCAAGATAAGAAGGCTGCAAGAAGAGTGGAATGACCTGGTAAAAATTCCTATGGGTAAAAAATCGTAGTGTACTCTTGAGTATTATGTATGGATTAACAAAAAAAAAGAACTGGCCCGGCCAAGCAGAGAGGGTATAGCCTGGTTAGAGGATGCGGTGGTTGCTTTGCATATTTATTATGAGATCCTGCCACATTATCTTGTGACTGCCTCAATGCATCGTCAGGTGATCTCGGGATCCATTGACCACATGTTTCCACCTACTGAAGACGATGATCATGTAGTGGAGTGTGTCTAGAGAGAATCAAGCACATAGCTAGAAGAAGATCCAGAGGAGGAGTCTGAATTCAATGATGATGAAGAGGAGTTTGATGAAGACCAGGAAAAGGATCCGGAAGAGGATCCAGAAGAAGAGAAGGATATGGGGAACGACCCAGGGGATGATTATTAGAGTTGGTTGATTTACCCTCTTTCCCGCTTTGTATCCTTATCCCTAATTTTCCCTCTTTACTTTCCAAAAGGGCGAGTAGTTCAATCCCACGCAGTTATATGAAACAGTGGTGTAACCTTTGTTCCTACTTGTATCAGTCCAAATTATCAATGAAAACAAATTGATTCAAATCTAATTGTGTCAAGTCTAAATGTCTATCAAATATCTGGGAATTAGGCCTACCTCCGGCAATGAGAGGTCCCCGCGAATTCTAGGAATGCGCTAGCTGTAATGCTCGAATTATCTACTCTGTGTGATTTCTTGCCCGTATAAATGAAGAAATTGACTCTTGTTCCTTTTCTTTTCTTTATTCTTAGTTGTGTTTGCTTTATTATTATCCCTAAAAAGAAAAGAAAGTTGGTTTGTGTCGACTAAAATTGGCGGAACCACCATACGATCTAAGGTCAAAATGAAAGATTCCAGCCGCAAAATACCCCACTGAACATGCTCTAGTTATAGCCGACAGCCCCGGGAGATCGAGGGAAAAAGACAACACTAGGAATGATGAACATGTGGCCAAGATAGCCCAGGAAATGGAGTCCTTAAGGGAGGAGGTACATCATATCAGAGACTTGGCGCGCACCTGGCCGTGACAACACTTCCTCAGCCACCTAGATTCCCTTCTTTGGATTCACTCCCTGACCACTTCCCTTCCACTTCACGCCAAAACAACAGCACCCTAACTTCAACTCCCACCAGTCAAGTCATACCTCCAGTAACCCCCGCTAACCCACCAAATCTCCTCATCTACACTTCTTACGTACCACAATACACTCAAACATCACACAACCCGCCTATTACCACTAATGCAACTACCCCTCCTCGTGGCAGAGTCACTTTCACCACTAAGCAGCACATATATGTGTCACATGCCGCAACCCGTGAGCGGTACGTTCCCCATGTATATGCCATTTCTAAACCTACCTTTACAGCACCTGTCACGGTTAGGGTGCCTTATGAGATTGACCAATGTACCGAGATGGAGAGAGAAGAAAGGCTTAAGGAAGAAAAATCAGTATCTAAGCAGTTGCAAATGTTGAGAAGGCAAATGAAGAGTCTCCAAGTTGTCCGGAAAAGTGAAAGTTTGGACTATGAGGATCTGTGTATTCATCCAGATGTGGATATTCCAGCAGGGTACAAACCTCCAAAGTTTTATATCTTCGATGGGACAGGGACCCTCACGCACATTTGAGGGCATATTGTGACAAGTTAGTCGGAGTGGGGAGGAACGAGAAGCTAAGGATGATGTTATTTATAAGAAGTTTGATGGGAGAATCACTCACCTTGTATACTCCTCAGGATTTAAGAAATTGGAGAACTTGGCAAGATATAGCGGAGGACTTCGAATCATTTTCAATTCAATATAGAGATCACTCCTGATCGGTTCTCACTAGCAAACCTGCAGAAAAAATCATCTGAGTCATTCCAAGAATATGCACGACAGTGGTGGTCGGAGGCTGCACGTCGCAACTTTCGCTTTATGACAGTGAACCAACCAAGTATTTAGTAAGAGCTATGAGGGACTATACTTTGAAAAGATAATGTGAATGATGGGAAATAAGTTCCCCGAACTAGTCAAGATGGGAGATTTCTTAGAAGAGGGCATAAAATCTTGTAAAGTACAATCCATGGCAGCACTGCAAGCGGTCAGCGAGGCCATCCAGTCAGGGTCAATCGGTAGCGGAAAGAAGAAGAAATAGGAGGTATCAGAATTGGTCCCTTATTAACAACCCAACCCACATCACGGGAGCACCTCTTATTCACCAAACAACCCCTCACTGTCCTATCTATAATACCCAACCATATTACCACCCTGAACCACAATACAACTCTCCTCGAGCCAACAATAACCAAAACCCACAACGACCATATACTCCTGTCCAAACCACTACTCACAAGAAATAACCTGCCTATGCGCCACGCCCTCATCCCAACTTTGAAAAGAGGGGCCCTAGAACTTATACCGTGATGCTGAGCCTCTGGCCCAATTGTTCGAAAGATTGACAAGAGAAGGATTGATACACCCAATCGAAGGAAGGGTTCCTGAACATCCCTCCAAGTATTTTGATGACACTAAAAAATGTGTGTATCATTCTAATGTACCTAGGCATGATACTGAAGATTTTTTCAAGTAGAAAAAAGAAATTGAAACGTTAGTCAAGAGCGCAGCCATTCAGTGCACTCCGGCACCTCCCTATGTGAATCGCAATCCACTGCCAAATCATCGAAACCAAGGAGCTAACATGATTACATTAGACGAAGAGAATGACCTGAAAGGAATAACTGTCACTATAGGAAATGTAGAAGCCACAATGGTCCCTCCTTAAAAGGCTCCGATCATTACAGCACAATTGAGGCTTATAATGACGGTTCAGACTTATCCGCAGCAACCTGCTGCTATTATAGGTGACGAAGAAATTTGGGAATACAAAACTATCCTATGGACGAACCAGTAAAAGGGAAAGCCAAAATGACAGACTCTGTTGCAGCCCATGGTATGACTAGGTCTGGGAGATGCTACACTCCTTAAGATTTCAATCGAGGAAACCTGGGGAGAGAACAAATTCCAAGAAGGAACATAACAGACCAAGAAGCCGTCGAGTTTTGGAAGAGTATGTCAAGCAAAGAGTATTCTGTGGAGGAGCAGCTGAAGAAAACCCCATCACAAATATCAATCATGGATCTATTAATGAGCTTCAACAGTCATAAGGACGCCCTATTGAAAGTACTAGGTGGGGTAAGTGTACCAAGTAACACCACTAGTGAGGCGTTGGTCGTGACAATTGGAAAAATAGTTGAAGCAAACATGATCACTTTTAGAAGAGATGAACTCTCCGTCGAGAGCGCAAGTCCTAACAAGTCTCTTCACATCATTGTCAAATGCGGGGACAAAGTGGTGTCCTGGTGTTGGTTGATGGCGGATCACGAGTCAATATTTATCCGCTCTCCACCCTACGGGAGTCGGGAATTCATTTGAGGGAAGTCAAAGAAAGCCACGTAAGGGTGAGAGCCTTTGATGGTGAAAAAAAGATGTTATCGGAGAAATTTATCTAGCCTTGCAAATCGGGCCGATCGATTTTCTGGCATTGTTTCAAGTAATGGACATCTCTTCTTCCTACAACTTGCTGCTGGGAAGACCATGGATATATATGTCAGGGGCCGTGTAATCCATTTTTCACCAATGCATGAAATTTGAATGGGGATGTCAGGAGATCATGGTTCACGGCGAGTGGGATCACTCCACCTATTTGGAGTATGTTGTTTCATTCCTTGAAGGGCTTGACGGAGTTGCCTTCCACGTTGTGGAAATCATGCACACTACCGAGATTAAGAAAACTGAACAAAACTTGGGAATGCAGTCGATGTATTGATCAAAGATGGCTATGAGGGAGATGATGAAATATGGATACAGGCCAGGAACAAGGGTGGGATCCAAGTAAGATGGAATCATAGAGCCAATTGAACATAATGGGCTAAAAGGAAAGTGCTGGCATAGGATATGAGCCTCCAGAAGGGAAAGTTTGCACTGTTAGCTTCGGGAAAAAAGGTTTTTGTGCCAGAGCATGTTGCAAGTCCGGGATAGAGTTCAGTACCCCAAGATGATATCATCGACAAGATGGGAAATATGTTCGTGAATATGATTGAGGAATGGTGTGAAGGAACTGACATCAGGAAATCAACTATCAGGGATGCTGAACAAAGGGAAGAGCTGCAGAGTTGGATCGCCAGTCTATTTTGGTTCCGTGGAAGTCTTGATAGTATGGAACTGTAAAAGTTTCTTTTGAAAAGAGTACAGTCAATTGAGGAATGAACCGTGTAGATATCTTTTGTTATTTGCCTCCTGTCAACGCTTAAAACGTTCCTCTTTTGTTGAAATAAAAAGAATCATTTTCCTAAATATTGCAACTTTATTACCACTTTATTTATACTTAGATTTTTCATTTCAGCTATCAAACTGATAAAAAAGCTTGTTCCACAATTATGCCGTGTAACAAAACCGTTAAGCGCAACAACCTAGATTTCAAAGAGTATGACGAGAGCATGATGCCCAGAAATATTCCGCAGGAGATCGAGCAATTGGAGAGTCAGAAAAAACCCAACCTTGAAGAAATAAAAGTGGTAAATCTTGGAAGTGAAGAAGATGTAAAAGAAACGAGGATCAGCATTCACCTAGAAGCCAAGCAGATGGAAAAAATGATTGAGCTCCTCCGAAAGTACATCGATGTGTTCGCATTGTCCTTTGATGACATGCCGGGATTAAGCACCGACATTGTTTCACATTGAATGCCAACCAATACTACCAGGCCGCCAGTCAAGTAGAAACTCAAAAAGTTCAAACTTGATTTAAGTCTAAGTATAAAGGAAGAAGTGACAAAATACATAGAAGCAAATATGTAAGGGTCACCAACTACCCAAGCTAGTTGTCAAACATCGTCCCAGTACCCAAGAAGGATGGAAAGATCATAATATGTGTGAACTACCGAGATCTCAGCAAAACTTTTCCAAAGGACGATTTCCCTCTGCCAAACATCCATATCCTCATCGACAACTGCACAAAGCATGAACTGCAGTTGTTTGTTGATTGTTTCGATGGATACCATCAAATATTAATGCACGAGGAATATGCAGAGATGACAACTTTCACCACGCCTTGGGAGTATGTATTATAGAGTTATGCCGTTCGGTTTCAAGAACGCCAGCACCACCTACATGAGGGCAATGATGACCCTCTTCCACAACATGATTCATAAGGAGATTGAAGTATATGTGGATGACATCATCATAAAGTCTCAAAAAATCTCGAAGCACTTGGATGACTTGAGGAAATTTTTTGAACGCCTGCGAAGGTACAATTTGAAGTTGAACCCAGCAAAGTGTTCATTCATCGTCCCCGCTGGAAAACTGTTGGGCTTCATTGTAAGTAGGAAGGGGATAGAGCTAGACCCATCAAAAGTCAAGGCTATCCAGGAATCACTGCCGCCAAAGAGCAAGAAAGATGTCATGGGTTTTCTGGGCAGATTGAATTACATCAGTCGTTTTATAGCCCAGTACACGCTAATCTGTGAACCCATTTTCAAGTTGCTTAAGAAAGATTCTGGCATAAAATAGACAGAAGAGTTCCAGAAAGTCTTTGACAGAATCAAAGAGTATATTTCAAATTCGCCGGCGCTGGTTCCCCTGAACCAGGGAAACCATTGTTGCTCTATTTTTCAGTCTTGGACAACACCTTCGGCTATGTGTTGGGGAAGCACGACGAAACTGGGAGAAAGGATCATGCCATCTACTATTTGAGTAACAAGTTTACGCCATGATAGAACGCACTTGTTGTGCTCACACTTGGATTGCTCAAAATCTAAGGCATTACGTGTCAGCACACACCACACACCACACATCTGATATCTCGGCTCGATCCGCTCAAGTACATCTTCCAGAAGCCGATGCCTACCGGAAAGCTAGCTAAATGGAAAATTCTGCTAAGTGAATTCACCATTGTGTACATAACTTAGAAGGCTATCAAAGGATAAGCTTTAGCCAACCACCTCATTGAGAATCCAGGGGATGATTACGAACCGCTTACCATGTATTTTCCCAATGAAGAAGTACTATTTACTGGAGAAGATATTGCAGAATGATACCCTAGGTCGAGGATGTTTTTCGATGGAGCAACAAACTTCATAGGAGTTGGAATTGGGGAAGTCCTGATTCCGGAATCTGGACAACACTACCAGCATCAACAAAGATAAAATTCCCATGTACCAATACTATGGATGAATACGAAGCATGCATTCTTGAGATTAGAATGGCAATTGACATGAACATCAAAGAACTTTTGGTCATAGGAGATTCGATTTGCTGATACACCAAGTCCGAGGGGAATGGTCCACCAAAAATGTCAAGATACTGCCATACCTACACTGCATAAATGAGATGTGCAATAAGTTCACAAAGATTGAGTTAAAGCAAGTCCCCAGGATTCAGAACGAGTTTGCCGACACCCTTGCAACCCTATCATCCATGTTTCAACATGCCTATTGCTTCCACGTAGATGAAGAACCCGATGGTAGATCGTGGTACCAAAACATCAAGAGATTCTTTGTGACTAGAGAGTACCAGGAGAGTGATACTAATGGTCAAAAGCAAGCCCTCAAGAGGATGGAAAATCACTTTTTCCTCAACAGGGAAGTCCTGTACAGGAGGACCACCAGACCTAGGTTTGTTGAGATGTGTAGACGCTGTTGAAGCAACCAGGCTATTGGGGGAAATAAATGCAGGGACATGCGAACCCACCATGAACGGGTTCACATTAGCCAAGAGGATTTTGCTGGATATTTTTGGTTGAATATGGAAAGAAACAGTATCCACTACGTGCAGAAGTGTCATCGGTGTTAGATTCACGGTGATTTCATATGGATTCCATCAAATGAGCTAAACGTAATGGATCCAACTTGGTCGTTCGTCTCTTGGGGCATGGACGTTATTGGACTTTTAGAGCCCTCAACATCAAACGGACATCGTTTCATTTGGGTAGCTATCATCCACTTCACCAAATGGGTCGAGGCATCAACTTACAAGGCCGTCACGAAGAAGATAGTGGCAGATTTTCTCCAAAATAACATCATATGTAAATTTGGGATACCAGAGTCTATCATAATTGACAATGTCGCTAACCTTAACAGCAACCTCATGAGAGAAATTTGCGTGAAGTTCAGAATCATTCACCGCAATTCCATAACCTACAGACCACAAATGAATGTGGCAGTCGAGGCAACCAACAATAATATTAAGAGGATTCTGCGAAAAATAGTGGACAATCACAGGCAATAGAACAAGAAACTACCTTTCCTTTTACTGGGTTATCGAACTACCATGAGAAATCCACTGGGGCAATGCCTTACATGTTATATGACACTGAAGCGGTGATACCCTGTGAGGTCGAGATATCGTCCTTAAGATCCATTCAAGAGGAAAAATTGGACGACACATAGTGGATACATGTCAGGAAGGAACAACTCATGTTCATGGATGAGAAAAGAATGGATACAGTATGTCATGGTCAATTAATCAGAATAGGATGGCCAGTGCATTTAACAAAAGAGTGAAGCCTCGCCAATTCACACGGGGGCAGTTGGTTTTAAAAAAAATCTTTCCCCATAAAGAGGAAGCCAAAGGAATGTTCGCACCAAACTACCAAAATCCTTACGTGGCTCACCGAGCACTAATGTGTGGAGCTCTAATCTTGGAAGAAATGGATGAAAGAGTTAACATGAAGCCTATCAACTCAGACGCAATCAATAGTTACTATGTCTGAAGGCAAATAGAGTAAATTTTTGATGAAATAGAACTACATTCATCCTGACTTCCTACGGAGGGATATGTAGGCGACCCACGTAGGGTTTGATTTATCCCCCCCCCTTCTCTTGTAATAGAAAATCCAAGTATCACTTTTGTAAGTTTCTTAGAAACTACGCCGGCTTGATTTCATCAGAAAGGAATACATAGGCAATCCTCATCGGGTTTAGTCATCTTTTGTAATTGAACTACATTCTGGCCTGATTCCACTTGGATACGTAGGTTGTCTGAGTCAGACTCGGCCATTTTCATTCTTAATCTCATCATTTTGCATCTATTGTAATCGAACTACGCTTTGACCTGATTCCATTTGGATACGTAGGCTGCCTGAATCAGGCTCAGTCATCTTCATCTTATTTCATCATAACCCACAAACTATGTTCAGACCTAATTCCATTTCAGATACTTAGGCAACCTGAAAGCATTCAGTCTTAACCTTAGTAAAGCCTTGTAATGCATTAGTTCAAATAAGGACGCAGTCCGCAACAACAAGCAGCCACATTGTCAGAGGCGTCACAAAAGATCAATATTAACAGGATAAAGTTTTCAAGAAGACACACTCGCATGTGGAGAATCTTTCGTAACATGTCATAATCTGGAACGACGTTATTTGCCTTAAAAATGTTATTTTCAAAAAGTTTTCTAAAGAAAAATATATGTATATACAATAATTTGTTTCATCTATCAAACTTTACGGCGCAATCATGTCCCAGGCCTGGCAAACCAACACTGTGGCTGACACAAACCGACTCCCCCCCCCCCCTACTAAGAAGTTTTCTTTGAGTGCAGGGTTGATAGGGAGTAACGAAGCATTAAGACCAACT
This sequence comes from Nicotiana knightiana, assembly GCA_005239525.1. Classification (NCBI taxonomy): domain Eukaryota; kingdom Viridiplantae; phylum Streptophyta; class Magnoliopsida; order Solanales; family Solanaceae; genus Nicotiana; species Nicotiana knightiana. The sequence continues at coordinate 60,670 of ML377624.1, read as the reverse complement.
GGGGAAAATTACGGACCCACCAATTTGCCTAAGATTATCTCTCCTCCTCCTTTACTTGAATTTTTTCTGCCACAACTAATGCTAACTTTTGAACCCTTTGCAGGTACCCCAGAATCAGACAGCTGATAGTAAAGTCCTGTATATAGAAAATGGCCTACTCAATCAGTCGGAACATCTTGTACAAAATGAGTCGTCGACTTCACCAATTTAAGTCCTGTATATTGCAAACCATCTGCTTAACTAATCGAAACGTCTTGTAAAAATGAGCCGTCAACTTCACCAACTGAAGTCATGTATATATCAAACGTTCAGCTCAATCAATCAAAGAGCCCTTGTACAAACCGAACGTCGGCTTCACCAATCGGAGCCTTGCATATAGAAAACTACAAAACACCTCCAACAAAGCAATTCACATTACCGCTCCATTGCAATGGGTGCCAAAATAGACAGTCGCAAACCTCGCACCAATGTTTTGCCAATTGATGGCCACAATTTATCTTCGCCATCAAGAGTGTCTCTTGGGCGTTCTTTCATTTCGTTTGTTTGTTATTTTGAAGGTTTAAACGTATTGCTCATGTAGCTTCAGGCATGATTACAATTTAGCTAATCACTCCCAATCATAGATTACTTTAATTTCACTGCAAAGAAGCTCTCTCGAGAAGAGGAGACATTTCTCAATGGAAATCTCTCCTTACAAGCGGAGACGATCTACGAATCAAGCTCTCCCAACAAGCGGAGACAATTTTCAAATGCCCCGACTGTATTGGTAAAAAAAGAGTTTCACACGTATGATAATTCTTGATGACCCAGTCGGCTACGTGGACCAAGGAAAACATGACAGCTGGACATGATTCTATAAAGATGTGCGAAGAAAAGACACACGACTCAATAAACCTACGAAGTAATCAGCTACGAGAAACTTAATCTGATTGAGACAAGGAAGAGACACGGTCAGAATGAATCCGGACAAAGCTACGGGAAGATTCAGAGACCCTCAATTAATGACTTATGCATTACACAACCTTCATGCAACAATTACGTCCATTCTATGTAACGTCCCATTAATGTAATAATTAGTCATTAATGAGCGATCATTGTAAGAGGTAGGCGTTGTATTAAGAAATTCCCTATAATGGAATAAAATATAACTTGTAAGGGCATCTAAACTACGAATACAATACATTTTACTTTTCTATGCATCATATTATTGTTTATTTACTTACTCCTTTTTTATTTATTATTATTTCCTGGATTATCAAAAACCCGTGTTCATCCTAAAAATAGCTTTGGCCGAAGGACCTAATTCTTTAGTTAAACAAATTGGTTCCATTACCGGGAAGTCTAATAATCTTTGTTTGCTTTTCAAGCGATATCCTCTGAACTATGTCGAACTCCAACGACAACAACCAACAGAGAAATGGAACCCCGGTTCCATCACCTTTAGGAACCCCACGTGGTTCAAGGGAAAATCCCCAGAAAGATCCAATAACAACAACGATAATAATGATCAAATGGTAGAACAAGATCGGGTAAAGAAAATGATTGCAGAGTATATGGGCCAAGCTTTGCAAGAATTTGCAAGGGATTACAGTGGCATCACCTGCATCACTGACACCACCTCCCAATAACACTATCACGGTGGAAAATCTTCAGTGTAGGTTGGTAAACTCAGCAAGGTATGACACTCCTAACGAATCTCTCTAAGTGAGACCAGGTATAACTAATAACACTGAATTACAAAATTTACTACTAACCTTGCAGAAACAGGTGAAGGAACAAAACGATCGAATCGAGAAAATTCCTTGAGCACCACCTGTTATCAAAGGCATTGATGTTGATAGATATTCTCAACAACCTTGGAAACCAAGCGCAACACCCTTGCCTATACCCAAGAAGTTTAAATGTCTGACGTTCCTAAGTATGAAGGAATAACTGACCCACGCGACCACGTGACTACTTTTACCACCGGAGTAAAGGGCAACGACTTAACAAAACAAGAGATTGAATCAGTCCTTGTCAGAAAATTCGGAGAAATGCTTACCAAAGGAGCCCTAACCTGGTATTCTCTTCTCCCTGAAAGTTCTATCGATTCTTTTGCTAAGCTGGCAGATTCTTTCATAAAAGCACACTCCGGTGCGCAAAGAGTCGAGAAAAGAATGGAGGACATATTTAATATAAAGCAAGGAGACACGGAACTACTCCATGAATTTGTAGAAAAGTTCCAACGAGAAAGAATGCAACTACCAATGGTGCTTGATAATTGGGCAGCCATGGTATTTGCAAGTAATCTAAATGACAAAAGCTCAGAAGCCACGAGGAGACTCAAAGAAATCTTGAGAGAATTCCTAGCTACAACGTGGAACGATGTTTATAACAGGTACAATACTAAACTTTGAATAGAAGAAGATACCATTGCCCTTTCGAAAGATAAAGATCATACCAGATCCAGACGTTGCGAATCAGACAGGAGATCAAGTAAAAACAAGTACGATCCTTACTTGGGACCATCGGGACGTGAAACTCGTCCCAGGTTCAAAAACACCAGGTCATATTATAGACCACTAAGTAGAGATGTGGGCTCGTCCTTATCTAGATCCAGAAAGGATCGAGATGAACGACCTATAGGTAATACACGAATTGGGGATCACACCTTTAATGTAAGTACCCCTGAAATTGTTTCAATATTAAGAAATATGGGTGATAAGGTTCGATGGCCCAAAGAAATGCAGTCAAACCCAACTAAAAGGAATCAAGATTTCTGGTGTGAATTCCATAATGTTCATGGACATAAGACTGCAGATTACAGGTTTTTACAAGGTGAAATAGAACAATTATTGAAACAGGGCTATTTAACAGAATTGTTTAGTGATAAAGGTAAACATGCATACATGAAGAACAGGCAGGAGACCCCGAAGCCTCCATCTCCAAAAAGAACCGTCAACGTGATACATGGAGGAGAGGAAACGGAATAGTTTGAAAATTAGCCTCGAAGGTCACAGTTACACACGGAAACCGGGTTGGAGAAAATCCAGATGTAGATGATATAACCTTTGATGATGCAGATTTCGGCGGACTAATGCTCCCCCACAATGATGCTCTGGTAATATCCTTACTCATTCATGACACTAACATTAAAAGAGTGTTGATTGATCCAGGTAGTTCAGTAAACATTATCTTGGTAAGATTCTNACAACTCTACAGTGATAACCAAAGGAGAAATCGAACTTAGCACTTATGCCGAAGGAGTAATTAAAAACACCAAATTCCAAGTCGTTGATACTGACATGGCTTATATAGTAATCATGGGAATGCCCTGGATCCACGACATGAAAGCAGTACCATCTACCTTGCATCAGGTAATAAAATTCCCTTCAGAATGGGGAATCAGACAGATTAGAGGAGATCAACAAATCTCTAGAAATATAAATTTTGTGGTGCATTATAACAAAAAAGTAGAGACGGAAGAATCGGAAGATATGGAAATCTCCCAGGCAGATGTTACCGGCCAAACAGGTACAGAAAAATCCATTGACCAAACAGGTACGAAAGAAGTAAGTGTTCAAACAGATACAGAAGAAGATATTCACGAAATGGTGAATCAAGTCACCACGGAAGATAAACTGGACCACACTGATGTAGATTCCAGACCGGACGTCATTCATGAACCGGAGGAAGAGGAGCACATCAAAACAACTACGAAAGAGCTCGAAGCTANGAAGAGGTAAGTTAATTGATTATTTAAAGGCTAACACAAATTGCTTTGCGTGGTCCCACTCAGATATGACAGGTGTCCCACCAGAAGTGATGACTCATAAACTAAATGAATATCCATCCTTCGTACCTATTAAGCAGAAGAAAAGAAAGCAAGGACCATTCAAGAACCAAGTGATTGACAAATAGGTACAAAAACTCTTGAAAATTGGTTCGATACGAGAGGTAACGTACCCTAACTGGCTAGCTAACACTGTGGTAGTACCTAAAACGAATGGAAAATAGAGAGTATGCGTAGATTATAATGACTTAAATAAAGCATGCCCCAAAGATTCATTCCCATTACCACATATAGATCAAATGATTGATGCCACCACAGGTCATGAATTAATAAGATTTCTAGATGCGTATTCTGGTTATAATCATATTAAAATGGATCCCTCAGACGAGGAAAAAACCTCCTTTATTACAAAAAGGGGGACTTATTGTTATAAAGTCATGCCTTTTGGCTTAAAAAACGTTAGATCCACCTATCAAAGGCTAGTGACTAAGATGTTCCAGGAACATCTGGGAAAATCGATGGAAGTTTACATCGATGACATGCTGGAAAAATCAACACGGGTGGAAGACCATTTCCAGCACCTCCCTATTACCTTTGCCATTTTACGCAGGTATAATATGAAGCTCAATCCAGAAAAATGCGCTTTTGGCGTAGAATCAGGTAAATTCTTGGGTTTCCTTGTATCAAACAGGGGAATAGAGGTAAATCCTGATCAAATTAAAGCTATAGAAGAAATAACTGATCTACTTATAAACAAAAAATTAAGTTCAAAAACTAACGGGAAGAATTTCAGCCTTAGGAAGATTTATTTCCAAATCTTCCAAGAAAAGTTTTAAATTCCTTGAAGTTCTCAAAAAGAAAAATCAGTTCGAATAGACTGAAGAATGTGGACAGGCTCTCAAAGACCTAAAGGCTTATCTATCAAAACCTCCGTTGCTGTCAAAGCCAAAGGAGGGGGAGAGGCTGTACGTCTACCTTGCCGTCTCGAAAATTGCTGTGAGTGCAGTATTGGTAAGGGAGGATAAAGGTATACAATCTCCTATTTATTATGTAAGCAAGACATTACTAGATGCTGAAACTAGATATCCACATCTAGAAAAGTTAGCCTTAGCTCTAATCATGGCATCTAGAAAATTAAGGCCATACTTTCAATGTCATCCAATCACAGTTGTGACCTCGTATCCATTAAGAAACATACTGCATAAACAAGAACTATCAGGAAGATTAGCCAAGTGGGCCATAGAATTAAGTGAGCATGAAATAATATATCAGCCTAGGACTGCAATCAAGTCTCAGATCTTAGCTGATTTTATTGTTGACTTTAGTAATAACATTGTCCCTGAAGTGGAAAAAGAGTTACAACTCTTTAACGGTTCTAATCCGGGTCTATGGACCCTATTTACCGATGGTTCTTCCAATATAAAAGGTGACGACTTAGGCATAGTCTTAATATTACCCACGGGTGAAAAGACATGACATGCTATCAAATGTTATCCTATAACTAACAATGAAGCAGAGTAAAAAGCTGTCATTGCAGGACTAGAACTCGCACGAGAACTTTCAATCTGGCAAATAGTAATCAAAAGCGACTCCCAACTGGTAGTAAATCAGATGAAGGGGACTTTCATCGCTCGAGAGACTCAGATGCAACAATATCTGCAAAAGGAACGAGAGTTCGTGAGACCATTCAAAAAATGGAAGGTAATGCAAATACCTAGAGAGGAAAATGAAGAAGAAGATGCATTAGCTAACCTTGCAACAGTCATGAAAGTAACAAACAAAGACAATGCAATTGTTGTTCATCTATTCCATTCAGCGATCGGCCATGACAGAAATGAGGTAACTTTCAATAATTTAACTAGGATTGGAGAAATGAAATCTTAAATTTTTTGCAGAATGGAACCGTACATGAAGACAAGAAAACAGCTCAACCACTTCTCCGCAAAGCTGCACGGTACTGCCTTATTCGCAACTCATTATATCGCAAGCTGTTCGGAGGGCCCCTAGCAAAATGCCTCGAGCCTAACCAAATGGAGTTCGTGATGAAAGAAGTCCACGAAGGACACTGTGGTAATCACTCAGGGGCGAGATCCTTGGTAAAAACCCTAATCAGAGCTGGGTTCTATTGTCCTAAGATGGAAGAAGAGGCCGAGAACTTCGTATCCAAATGCGACAGATGCCAAAGGTTTGCCAATAACATGCATCGACCAGTGGAATTATTACATCCAATAATATCCTCATGGCCCTTCATGAAATGGGGTATGGACATAGTGGGACCTCTTCCCACAGCTAGAGGACAGGTACAGTTTTTGCTCGTGCTAACCGACTATTTTACAAAATGGGTAGAGGCAGAAGCATTTGAGCAGGTGTGAGAAAAGAAAGTTAAAAGCTTGTTATGGCGAAACATAATATGCCTCTTTGGGATACCAAAGGAGATCATGTGTAATAATGGCCCACAATTCATAGGCTCGCAAATCATAGAATTCTTCGAAAGCTGGCAAATTAGACGGATCACTTCAACGCCATACGACCCCGTGGCTAATGGTCAAGCTGAGTCAACGAATAAAGTCATCATCAACAATCTAAAGAAAAGGCTAGATAAAGCCAAAGGAAACTGGCGTGATGAGTTACCAGCGGTACTATGGGCATACAGAACAACTTCAAAAATAGCCATGGGAGAAACTCCGTTCGCACTTGTCTATGGCTCAGAAGCCTTAATACTTGTGGAGATCGGTGAACCAAGCATAAGGTTTACAACAGCCACAGAGGAAGCAAACGACGATGAATTGAGGACCACTATAGACCTTCTCGAACCACGGAGAGAAGCAGCACTAATACGGATGGCAGCTGAAAAACAAATTATAGAGCGTTATTACAACCGTAAATCTCATCTCAGGTACTTCAAGATTGGGGACTTCGTCCTAAAAAAATTCTTTCAATCAACGAAAGAAGCAGGCGTAGGAAAGCTAAGTCCAAACTGGGAAAGACCCTACAAAGTCTGAGGCATAGCTGGGACGGGCTCTACGAGCTGGAAGCTATGGACGGCAGAATCCTACCAACAAGTTGGAATGCCATCCACTTTAAGAAGTACTACTTCTAAGGAAAAGAAGTTGATACCCCCGGTCAGGTATCGCACGTTCGATTTTATTTTGAAAATTTAAAATTTTACTAACCTTTTTAGATGATAGGCATAAAGCTAACCCATCACCAGATGATGATATTAGACCTGCAAAGACGCGATGAAGTAACTGAATTCCCGGTCTAGGGTTACACTTTCTGATGGACATTTTAAAGGGTTAAGCAGTCATCATCTAAAAATTATATACCTCCGAGTCCCGCATGTTTTCCTTTTCAGGAAAAGGACCACAAGGAAGGAATAGTCAACTGCTCGAGATTTCATTCTTCAAATATTAAACACTTGGGAGACTATACAGTATGGAAGGCTAAGACGAAGCAAAGAAGACTATCAAAAAGTCAAAACTCGGGCCTAAAGATCCATCTACCCAACAAGTCAAGTGATACGAGCATAATCGAAAGAGCTGAAGACACAAATACAAAGCTGAAGACTCAAATACAAAGCTGAAGGCTCAAATACAAAGCCTGATCCAAAAAACCTTCGAACATGTTCAGGTTGAAAGGCAAAATATTAGCTACAAGGAAGAAATGCACATCTTTGTACTTATTCAAAAGAAAACTGTTGTAACCAAAAGCAGTTATGGATAAAAGATCATCATCACTGTACTTATTCAAAAATTGTTGTAACTAAAAACAGTTACGAAATCTTTTTTCTCACATGTAAAACGGTTATCAAATAAAATAGTTACAGATGAAAAAACATTTCCTCGTGATCATTGAAAACTGTTACGAACGAATATTCTCTTGTATTAACTCGAAAAAATTGTTACATACGAAAAACAGTTACGAAATACAAGTGTAAATCAAATATGTTAAAAGAAAACAGTTGCAACATGAGTTTTAGACAATAATCGAACACATTTATAATGTTGTGGAAGTTCAAACAAAAAACTTTCCTCAGAAACATTCTTAAACATGTGAAAAATTCCCATCACTCTATTGTATTATTACACCATTATGAAGTTGAGACGTCTTCTTCATTAAGTGTCGATCAAAAAAGGGCCTCTTTCATAAATTTTGCGTACTACAAAAAGGCACACATTTTATATGATACCGTGCTATTACGAAAATGTACGAGTAATCTAAACATTCTATATGCAAAACTCAGAGGTAAAACTAAAACCTCAAAAAATAAAGCATGCAAAAGACTTAAAGACTAGAATAGAGACTCAGTAACAAAAGTCATATTTTGCATTGATATGATAAAATGGCTAAGTAGAAACTAAGTATTAAATTTATACTTAGCTGTATATATTGTATTTACGTTAAGGTGCCCCTAAGTTGTCAGTTGGGGACTTTAAAAGATCCAAACTTACCCCCGATGGAGCTGGGGGTAACCACCAGTCAAATAAAAAAAAAGAAGGGGAACCAACATCTTAATTGTCTTTAGAAGGGGGATCAACTTCTTTGCCGGCAGAGGAAGCAGGAGCAGCTGGAGACGAGGGGACTTGAGTAGCAGGAGCCTCACCTTCGGGTGAAGAGAGATTCTGACCTTGTTGAGCTTTCTCCATGGCTTCTTTGATTTTAGCCATTTCAGCGTTAAGGTCGAAACCCTCTTGACTCATTTCCGTGAATGTGTCAAGGCGAGAATTCATATACGCCCAACTAACATCGACAGCTGCCACCTCCTCAAGAGTTTGGTAATCATTCTCCCATATCAGAATCTCATCTCTCAGCCCATCCCTCTCAGCCTCAATAGCATCTTTGGCGAACCTTAAAGGGGCAACAGACCTCTCCAAGAATTGAATTTTGTCCAAGGCATTGCGAAGATCCTCTTGGGTCTGGGTCAGAGACTGCACAAGCTCGCCTGAATACTCTTCTTTTTGCTCCAGCAAGGCTTTTAAACTCCTAGCTTCTTCTGAGGCACGGGACAACTGCTCGGCAAATGAAGACTCAAGAATGCTCTTGTCTTTGTCGACCTGGTTACGAGAAGCCTTCTCCACTGCCAACTCCGCTGCCATGACTCTCATATGCCGCTCCAAGGTACATTTTTCTTCCTCTAAGGCCTCTATGTCAAGCCTTAAGCATTCACATTGCCCCTTCAAGTATCAACTTCAGCACGCCACTCTTTTATTTCTTGCTCCGTGTTAGAAACCCTCTTCATGAGCTCCATGCCTATAAGATTGATCTACAAAAAGGAAATCAGTTAAATACGACAATTACATGTACGAGCATGAAATGCAAAAGAATATACTTTACCTTCAAAGATGTATGCATGACCTCATTAGCCCAAGTAAGAGAAATGTGGCTATCCAGTTTGGTCCTCTCTGTTGGGCCTATCAAGGGCTTTAGCCACACCTCAGCCTTACCAGATTTCATAAAAAGACTTCTACCAGCTGGAACCTCTATTAGAACTTGCCGCATCTCCCTGATGGAAGACCCTACTTCTCTGACAGAAGGCACGGAAGCAGGCAGAGATGTAGAAGCCACGGGCACGGAAGTATGGGGAGCTGAGAGAGCCACGGGCAAAGTAGTAACGGGAGCAGTAATAGCCTAGGGAGCGGAGGAGGTAATAGGAGCAGATGAAGGAACTTATCTAAAAGAAGGAGGAAGAACGTCCAAGGGAGCTTCATTAACATAAGGGTCGAAGCCTTCACGAAACAGATGATCCACAGAATCATGCGCATGAGAGAGAGAAGCATCCTCGGAGGAAGAAGGTCTAACATCAGGCACGGAAGACACTGCCACGGGTGTAGACTCATCGTCTAAAATCACCCTCCTTCTACGTGACCTGTGCACCAAGGTGTCCTCCTCTTCTTCTTCTTCTTCTTCTAAGGTCCTAGACCCACCAACCTTCCTCTTCGAAGAAAAGAACCAGCAATAATTTACTAGGCCTGAGCCAGGGACATTTTCGAAACAGATACAGCAGACACTCCACGGATAGGAAACCTTATAAAAAATAAAAGGTTAAAATAAGAAAGAGATTCGATCAAGGAAAGAAACGAAAACAAAAGCTTCACTTACCGTGAGTTTTCACTTTCCAACTGTACTTCCCGGAGAATTATTTCCAAGACCTTTCTTCCAATGGAGCAATCGACAACAACTTTTCTACCCAACCACGGACACCATAGACATTCTCAACAGTACCCATGATTGCTGAAAGAAGAAAAGAAATAGCTACAGTGTTAATAAAACACTTAAAGCAAAAAGGAAGAATAATGAATGTGAGCTAAAGTGTAATCACGTGCACGATTCCACTTCTCGGGGAAGGGAAGATTTTCTTCACCTACTAAACCAGCAGTGGGCGCAACAACGTACTGAAGTTACCAAACTCTATTCTTATTGTCTTCAGGGGTTACCAACACTCTTTTACTCTTGGCAGCCAGAGTAAAAATCCCTCGACGAAATAAGGCAGGAGAATAAAGATGAATGAGATGATTAAAGGTAAAGGAACCGAGGCTAAAGTAGCTAAACATATGAGACACGCAACAACCCGCCACACAAGAGGACCAACTTGTCCTAAGCAAATTTTGAAGAAATGATAGAATTCGATGATGACTGGATCAATAGGAGGTTTAAAACTTCAGTAATAAGGGTAGGGTACCTATCAGCACTATCAAGGGATAACGACTGATCAACAAAGATCTGACTATCCCTAGTGAAGGTAAACTCAGCAGGAATGATTTCATCCACTCGTGGTTCGTGTTAGGGTTCATGATGTTCTCTACCCCTAGATGAAGATCTGGAATCCATAGCTCTTGGAGAAACTAAAGACCTAGCAGAAGGAGGGGAAGTAATCTGGGAAGCAGAAGAACCTCTTAAAGGAGTAGAGCCTAAACTCCTCAGTCTACCACCTCTCTGGCTCTGCGTCGGAGCAGAAGAAGGGGTCAAATCATCCACATTTATCACTCCTTTAGGTTGGTTCGATGAAGACATATTTATGAAGACAAGAAAAAAAAACTCATTACAAATAAAGAAGACAAGTTAGAAGTGTTTCGTGAAAGTAAAAAAAAGAAAAGAGGTATTTATACTTGAAGACAACCGTCAAACATGGGAAAAAACAATGATGTGAAAGTCATAATTGAAGGTGTTACTTTATGACTAATGTAGCCGCAAAAATCCCTAAAATGCGCCGAGTAGCTGCAAAACCAATCCAGAGGGAACATGTGGCTTGAGAATTAGATGGAAGTGACAAGCGACGCCTATGTTCAGAGAAGGATACAGTGTTTCGAGGTGAAACGGCGGCAAAAAATTCCCGCCATAAATGCGTATCCACTTACCAAATATTAATCGATAAATAAATGGTAAGTGGAAGGACTATCTGTATTGCGAAAAAAAGAGTTTCACACGTATGATAATTCTTGATGACTCAGCCGGCTACGTGGACCAAGGAAAACATGACAGCTGGACATGATTCTATAAAGAGGTGCGAAGCAAAGAGACACGACCCAATAAACCTACGGAGTAATCAGCTATGAGAAACTCAACCTGATTGAGACAAGAAAGAGACACGGTCAGAATGAATCCGGACAAAGCTATGGGTAGATTAAGAGACCCTCAATTAATGACTCACGTGTTACACAACCTTCATGCAACAATTACGGTCATTCTATGTAATGTCCCATTAATGTAAAAATTAGTCATTAATGAGCGATCATTGTAAGAGGTAGACGTTGTATTAAGAAATTCACTATATAAGGGAATAAAATATAACTTGTAAGGGCATGTGAACTACGAATACAGTACATTTTACTTTTCTGTGCATCATATTATTGTCTATTTACTTACTCCTTTTTATTTATTATTATTTCCTGGATTATCAGAAACCCGTGTTCATCCTAAAATAGCTTTGGTCAAAGGATCTAATTCTTTGGTTAAACATCGACAGCTGCGGAGCGCTACACAACCTGGCTAACAAATCGAGTCAAGATGAAGTATCCCATTATCCCAATCCCAAATAACGGCTCGCCAGCAGCCAAGCACCATAATTTACAATGCATCTTAATATATTATGCATTACAATATACTGGTATGCATGTAATTCATTCGTTATGTAGGAACCAACACTGCAACGTGGAACTTTTCTTAGCACCAGACCGAACTATAACTCTATGGGGACAGCCAACCAGTAGCGGGCCTAAGATCCTAGCTCAAGACGATCAGCGAAACTCATCGAATCATTCAAATCAGGCCGCAAAATTCAAGCTACCATAAGTGACCAATCTTCCGGCTTGTCGTATCGTCATAATATGATATTGGTGCATGAGGCCTGATCCTCGTTAAGCCCGAGGTATGTAAGCAATTCAAAGCTTGAATTCGGCCCAATAATTCCAAGCCTTTCTACATTCTTCCTCAACTCAACCCTGCAATTCACCATCTCTATTTCCTGCAATACTTGCCTAAAAGTCGAGAAAAATTGGCTTTGGTTCAATTTGTTTTCCCTAAAACTCTTTCATCGTCTCCGATTAAAGAGGGGCAGTTGTTGACGGCTAATTTTGACCCTCCCCTTTTAGATTAATTTATTTATACTGAATGATTTACAATAATTGTCTTCAAAATATTTTCCAGTAACGAATGTCTATTTTTCACAAATTAACCAAGCATTTAACTTAATCAAATATCACTAACAATATAATTATAAATATACTTATCATTTTAAGATCATTAAAATAATTTTACGTAGGTTCTATAATTTATAAATTACTCTTTAATTTCTATTTAATTAGATTATTATGTGAAATTCTTAAATTAGTGTTACAAGGTAGAAAATAAAGTATTTATAAATAATTAATTTCAAATAATTAGTAGTATATAATAATTGTGATTTTACTACATTTATTGAAAACTATTAAGTTTATTTAAATCAAATTCAAAAGGGATTAAAAGACCAAAAGGCCACAATTGCAATTCTTGAATCAAATGTAAAAATGACCATCTTTTAAATTATTCTTGGCGCAAATGACAAGCCTAGTACGAAATATACCCAACCCAAACAACCCTATCTCATCCCTATTAGCAATCCTTGCCATCATTTCTCAACCAACCAACGCTCGCCATGTCACTCGTCTCTAGCACAAACAAAACAAACACAAACCATCCGGGTTTTCCATCTCTTAAATCAAATTCCCACGTTTTAAGACTATTTCCTCTTTAAATTTCGATCTCCCGGAGATTTAGTTACAACCATCCGATCAAAGTAATCCAATGGCCACTGATTTTTCAAGTTTAAATCATTTCTAAATTCCTAATTATAAAAATGATCGACGACATTGATCAATAGATCCAATGGCTCCCATTCTATCTCCCTATCTTAACTCAGAGACAACCCATATTCCCCCAAAACCCTAATCATTCACTCAAAAACTCAGCCGCCCTCATTTCCCTTAACTCTCTCGTTTTTCTCATTTGTCTCTAGCCCACCAATCCTAAATTCCTTATCCACGAATCCCGCTACTATTTTTCTCTTTCAATCACTCAAATTCAAACGCCTATTCTAGAACCCTAAGTTCAAACATGAAACTTCAAAATCCTTGAAATTCTCTAATACTTCGTCAAATCGGTGCATGCATAGAATTTTCTTCAGAGAATCATCCTGAAAGGCTATACCCGGGTTTTAGGGTTTGTCTGTTGGTTCAAAGTTTTCAACAATCGATTACCCTCCTCTCAGGTAAACTCGACACGGAATTCCCCCTGTCTTCTGATTTTCACTCAATTTTCTATCATCATTACCATGAGTCACTCTCCACTATCTGATTTGAATCCTTTGAAACACCAAATCCTCAAATAACACTATAAAAAGGATCTTCAATTCTCTCACCTAACACACACGGGCACGAATACTATCAAGCTAACACTAATATCATCTAAGAAAATTTAGAGTTCAAAGACCTAGGTTTTCTTATTGTTCTTTTCCTTTCGTTTCCTGAGTACTGCCGCTAGTTCAAACTTGAGGTTCCTGGGGTCTTAAGCAAGTGATAAAGCTTTCACATTGATTAGCATGTTACTGTTTATGTTCTGATTAGTCTAATATCTGCTTGTGAATATTTGTCCTGTTTTTGAGTCTTTAATTGATGATTGGTTAAGACATTAAGTGTGTAACGACCCGACCGTTCATTTTGAGCTTTGGCACGTCTTTCAGCGGTTTGAAGTCATGAGCAGCTCCATTTAAGGTATTATGACTTGTAGGTGTGGTCGGAATTGAACTTCGGGAAGTTTAGAGTTGATTGGAAAGAAAATTCTCATTTCAGAGGCCTTAAGTTGGAGAAATTGACTAAGCGAAGTCCTTTCCAACTCCGTCGAATGCTTTCACTCCTCTTTTCCCCTTCTGTCAGTTCCTTGTCGTACCCGATCATTTAAATCAGACCTCTATTTCGGTACAACGAGAAGGAGTTTACTATAGTCAGTGCAGTGAGATTTGTGGAACTAATCAAGTGCTCGACCGAACAAGCAACGACTGACGAGATAGGGGCGCGCTAGAAAGATGGAAGACAAGAAGCTCAGTAGCAAGGCCGTCTCATAGTCACCATTTGTCTGTGATTTCAAGCTTCCAAAACAAGTAGAAAAACACGTTATCAGTTCAGCAACTTTTGAGTAAACGACCTCCGAATCGGGATTTGAAAGTTCCATCAGGTTCATATGATGATTTCAGATTTGGGCGTATGTCCGGATCGGTCTTTGGATAACCCGGGAGCGTTTCGGCGCATATTATGGAACATAGCATTTTAGAAGAATTTCATAAGTTTGGGCTGTAATGAATTTTAGTGTTATAGATGTCTGTTCGGGATTCCAAGTTTGGGAATAGCTTCTTATGGTGATTCTGGAGTTGGGAGCGCGATTGGAAGCGAATTCGGATGTCCGTAGGTCATTTTGAAGTCATTTAGCTAAAGATAGGAATTTGAAGGTTTTTGAGAAGTCCGACCGGAAGTGAAAATTTTGGTATCGGAGTGGGAATGCGATTCCGGAAGTTGGAGCAGGTCCGTAATGTCAAATATGACTTGTGTACAAAATTTGGGGTCAATCGGTTGTGATCTGATAGGTTTCGGCATCAGATGTAGAAGTTGGAAATTTCAAGTTCATAAAGTTTGAGTTTTAGTTAGATTCGTGATTTTGGCGTTGTTTGTTCTGTTTTGAGGCCTCGAGCAGGTCCCCATTATTTTTTGGAATAGGTTGGTGTAATTGGACGGGGTCATGTAGGCCTCGGGTGGATTCCGGGTGGTTAATGGATCAAGTTTGGAGTTTGAAGAAGTGCTGAGGTTGCTTTCATCTGGTGTGACCGCACCTGCGAGGCTTTGGCCGCAGGTGCAAGCTTTTGATGGCTTGGCTGGGAGCGCAGGTGCGATGCAATTTCTGCACCTGCGAAGGCGCAGATGCGGACAATGGGGCGCAGGTGCGAGTTTTGGCTGGAGCTGAGGAAGCCGCAGGTACGGGAGTTTGGGCGCACTTTAAATCGCAGGTGCGAAATGTGGATGCAGTTGCGGATATCGGCCTGGGCAGTATATGTTTTATAACCGAGCACTTGGCTCATTGTCTCCTATTTTCCTTGGGTTTGGGAGATTGTGAGGAGCTTCAAGAGGGAATTTTCATCAAGCATCGCTAGGTAAGTGATTCCTTCCCATTCCTAAGCTAAATATGTGATCATGCATGGATTGAACATGAAAAATTGTAGAGAACTGGGAATTTTGAGGAAAACCTAGAAATTTGGTAAAATGGATTTTTACCACGAATTGAGCATGAATATTTGAGTAAATTGTATATTTGAGTTAGTAAGACTATGGTTAGGGTATATTTTCGAGAAATTTCAAAATCCGGGCACGTGGGCCCAAGGATTTTGGTCAATTCTTTAAGCGGAGATGGGAGTTTATATAATTTGAATTGTTGCAGATATTCGAGAATATTTTCATTGGTTTGCCGTTATTTGGTTAGTTTTGGAATGTTGGGCATCAATTGGAGTCATCGGAAAGGCTTGGAAGCCGGTTATGGAATTTCGGAGCGAGGTAAGTCTCCTCTCTAACTTTGTGAGAGGGAATATTCCCCCTAGGTGAACTAATTAAATATGTGCTACTATCTGCAGGGGCTACGTACGCATGAGGTGACGGGAGTCCGTGCGTAGCTACTATTATTCCATGTTCGGGTAGTCTAGGACCCACTGGCATGCTTTACTTGTCGTACTTGTGACCTTGTCAATAAAATATCATGTGATCCCGCAAATAATGTTAGACTGATAATGCTATTGAATTGTAATTTATTTCCTAAGAAGGCTAGAGTGTACCTTTCTTAATCATTTAGAAAGAGAATTTATTCCTCCGTGGATAATTGTATTCGTGATAAGGTTATATTATTGAATATTATTAAACTTGGGAAATGAGTTTCAAAAAAAAAGAATTAATGCTAATTTTCGTGTTCCTTTAAGAAGAATTTTACCACTTTCCTGGGTAACTGCTTTCTTGATAAAAATGTGGACTTATTGTGTGAATATGTGTATCTATGGGTGCCTGAGTTGCATGTATGATTCACGAGCAGGATAATCCTGTATTTATGTATAACCGCGTCGCATGATCGATTCACGAGCGGGGCAGATAGATGCATATATGGTTCGAGCCGTTCGACCCTCGCCAGTGCACAATTGATTATTGTTGGTCTGCGCCATTCGACCCTCGACACTTTGTTTGTGCATGATAATTGCTGCGTATTTCGTGTGATTTATACATGTTTATCGGCCTAAGGAAGTTTTTAATGGCCAGTTAAGAAGAAGAAGAATTGATGTGTAAAATGTGAAATAAGTCTAATGTTTCTTATCCCTGATAATTATTTAAATTGTCAACTGATATGATGAAGATTTAAAGTGTTAAATGTGGAAGGAGTTGATATTATTTATTTCTGATTTTAATAAATTGCCTATGATATTCATGCTTAGTGTCTCACTTGATTATACTAAATTGACTTCTAGCAAGTGTCTAATTCAACCTCTCGTCACTACCTCTCTGAGGTTAGGCGGGATACTTACTGAGTACACGTTGTTTTCATACTCATACTACACTTGCTGTGCTTTTTTATTGCACAGGTACTTTCACAGCGATGTGGCCGGCTTGGAGACTTAGGTGAGCTTCATCATCCGGAGGCGACCCGCAGCCGACATAGTCTCTCTCATATTATATATATTTTCATTTTAAATTTCTTGTCCAATTTGTATTTCGGACAAGCTTTGTAGTATTTGTGAAATTCTTAGAATTTGCTCATGTACTTGTGTCACCGGGTTCTGGGATGTGTTTGGGATGTATTTTATAAAAATGGAATATTAAACTGTCGCATTTACATAACGGATTTTATTCAGTTATCATGTAATAAAGTGAAACGTAATGATTTCAACAATGCTAAAACAGGAAATTTAACTTAACTATCTAATGATTGGCTTGCCTGACAATGGTGTCTGGCGCCATCACGACCTTATGAATTTTGGGTTGTGACAACATGGTATCAGAGCCTTAGGTTCCCTTAGGTTTCACGAGTCATGAGCAAGTCTAGTAGAGTCTTGTGGATAGGTACGGAGACATTTGTACTTATCTTTGAGAGGCTATAGGGCTGTTAGGAGTACTTCCCTTATTGATTCCTCATCGTGCGATTTTATTCCTCCGAAGGCTTATGTATACGTTTCTTTCTACTCAATCTTATACATCACGAAGCGCTTGCTATGAATCGAAAATTCGAGGAATTGAAATGGTGCTACGGATATGATGTGAGATGTTTTCCATGTGTAACTGGTTGGGGATGTTGTTGTGGCCCTGCAGAAGGATAATGTGTTGTTTCAGCTCAGTAGTTGTGTTTCTGAGAGCCTTAAGGCTATGCTCAGGTGGTGATGATGCTTACAATTGGTTATCGTGCGATGTCGATATGATGATAGAATGCTTGCCCATATGTTGGGGTGATGAATGGCTTGAAGGGGAGGTCTTCTCAAGGCGTGATTTCGAGATTTCAGCATTTTAGTTCCGGCATAGGAAAGGCATTTGGACTATAAATGGTCAGGTTTTGGATTGATAAAGTAGTAATACTTGGTGTTATCAAGCGAGGTGGAGTTTTCATCTATGATGTGGTATCGCTGTTTTGACCGAATAGAATGTGTTAAGTCCGCCGGTGTTATAGTTCTTCGGTTGCATTGGGTCAGAGAGTTGTGCAGTAGTATTGAAGAAGCGATTGTCAGAGATCGTGGTGTGTGGTGGTTCAAACCCGAATAGTTATTTCAAATGAAGGCAGCTCGAGAAAGATGATCTTCAGAGAGTTTGAAGTCGTGGTGATCTGCTGGATTAAGAACTACAGAGAATGATATTGAATTGAGGCACCAATTGAGCAGCATACGATGAAGGAAGATGTGTGAAAAGTGCTAGATGGTGGTTCCCTTTATAAAAGGCCAGTTGTAAGGAACGGAAGTCAGGTAGTTGTTTAAAGGAATGAGTTTAACAAGTGGGAGAGTGGCAGCGTATCACCAGAGTTCATAGGTAAGACAGCTGCCTATCTTGAGGAAAGTTTGAGAGTTTTAGTGGATGGTGATTGGGTCCACGAGCTTAAGTTGAAATGTGGGTTATTTCGGCGGAAGGTTGGATACAACAGGGAGGAGTTGTTAGGAATGGAGAAGGACGTAATGTGGCGGTGAATTTGAAGATGTTGTAGCGCATTTAGTAGATGTCCATGAAGAGCAGACGAACTAGTAAAGTTGGTGAATGAGAGCAGGCTTAGGATGGGGTATTGATGTTGCAGGGAGTGAATTTCAGCGTCGTTGGAAGGTGTCAGTTGGTGATTTCCACGGGTGGGTTATCTCCTGTGAATAGGTTAGCGGTTGCATGGTTGGCAAGTTTCTGCGAAGGATTCTGGTGACTATTCGGTAGGAGGCAGAATGTGTGAATGATGCTAGGGAATTTGAGTATTTAGGGAGTGCTAACAAGAGAATTTGGAAGGATTGGATGGATTGGTTGAGCAAGATCATGTTAAAAAAAGGGGAAGGGATCTCAGCAGGGTTAGAGTGGTGCAAGGAGTAACTTCGAGCTAAGTGGGGGAGTCACACCACCTGCAGTTGGGTTGTAGGATTGTGTTATCATGGGGTTGCGGATTGTCAGTGTAATGGAAAGTTATTGCTGTTAAGGGAAAGGAGTAAAATGGTGATTGAGCGTGAGATTTGACGAATGTGTGAAAAAGGTAGCCTTATTGGACCAGGGTTAGGCTTTGGAAGATTCAGAATTTATGCTTAAGGCATAGGCGAGTTGTTAGGATAGTGACTCAGTCACGTGCTTCATTGAAAAGGGTGTTCATGTGCTAGAAAATCCTTGGAGTTGATTGTATTCGGGGCTAGTCAGAGAGGGTGACTCTCAATAGCGGTCCTAGTAAATTTGAAGGTTAAGAACGCGGTGTTTAAGGGTTAAAGGCAGCAGTATGATTAAGAATTGAGCTTTTGCAATGTAATTTCAGAGAAAGGGAAAATAATTGGAGTGTTCTATGTTATTTTCAGCATGCAGGATAGTATTGGGGGAGTGAGAGGAGTAAACTCCGGATTTGTAGAAAGATTATCAGGATGGGTGTATCGGTCGGAGATGTGAATTCACACAAGAAGGGTATGAGATGGCTTGTGGGATCGAAGCAGCATGGTCTCGTGAATCAAGGACACTCGCGATGAGTAAGGATTGAGTTTGTTATGAGTTGAATGGGGTTACCATTATTTATGAGGCAATTAAGGATAATTACAGAGAAGATGGATTGGTTAGCCATGGTTGAAATGGCATATGTGCGGT
Organism: Nicotiana knightiana; assembly: GCA_005239525.1. Lineage (NCBI taxonomy): Eukaryota > Viridiplantae > Streptophyta > Magnoliopsida > Solanales > Solanaceae > Nicotiana > Nicotiana knightiana. The sequence goes on along the minus strand of ML377624.1, from coordinate 41,050 downwards.
AGTGATCAGTTTTGTCAGTGATTGAGTTATGTGTGTGGTTTGCACAGTGTGTGCGAGGTTTGACGGCCGCCGTAACAGATTTGATTTTGGAGCATTCGAGTTTATGGCTTGTCAGGTGTAGGCGGATCCCCGAAGGTTTATGGTGGTTCAGACCACTACTTAAGGATTTGCATGTATTGTGATTGTGGGAATTCACTCGCGTGTTGTGGTGGTTCTCTTGAATTGAGGTAAGTAAAAGGTTTCTATATGATGAAGTGTTCCCCCTATTAGTGGTTCAGAAGTTATGATGGAATTCTGGTGCTATCTCATATGGCATGTTAGGTGCATTAGTTAGTGTGGAGCTGGAAGTAAGGATCAAGATTGCGGTTCGGTATTGGCAAGGATGTCATGATCTCGGGCGAGCAAGACCAAGGGATTTGAAAGTTCAGAGAAAGCTAGTGTTATCTTCAGTGTCACCTGAGATCGATACTTGGTGAAAGAGGCTTTGTACCCTGGTCATGGGTTCTTGATGTGTTTTGCAGCGTTAGTGTGGTCAGTGGTGGATGTGCAAACTTGCTACCTTGTATGGAAGGTCGTGGGAGCATGACCACAGGATGATCGTATGAGTTTGACATGTAGTCACTTAATGGATTGAAGATTTGGACTGAGTATAAAGAAGTGTAATATGGCTTATTGGAGAATTTATGCCTGGAAGGCGTTCGGTTTGTTCGGTTGTGGATTGTGGGGTGTTTGTCTCAGCCATGATGGTCATTCTTGCGTATTATGACAGGAAGTGGGTTAATATGGACCCAGGTAAGGCTATCGGCCTAGTCCATTGCGAGCAGAATCGGCTTGAAGTGTATGAATGGATTTAAACAGGATTATGGGCTTCATGTGAGGCAGATGTGTTCCTTTCAGTATAGCGCTCCTAAAGGAGAGGTGCTGGAATATCGGATGTTGTTCCGTCTTTATTTATTTCATGTAAGGTTATTATTGTGCTGTGTGAGTTGTGAAACGGCTTTAGAAATTCCTATGTGTTAAGATTCAACGTAGTGATGATGTTATGTGAGCAGAAGGGTTATTGAGATTTCAGAGTGTATATATATATATATATATGTATATATCGCACCTCAGTTGTGATTAAGTTTTGTAGCATATGGCTCTATCAGTCTCCAAAGGATGGTATTATGCACTTAGCATGCTTATGACCAGTATTCAGTAATTTGTAATGGTGAGCAATCCAGATCCGTGTAAACCTCCTTATGTGAATTTTATGATGGGATCGGGTGGCATGCCGCCACGGGTATGTTATTTGGATAGGGTTTCACGCCGCAACAGTGTGATGTTAGGTAAGGTTCCTATAATTATTTTTCTTGTGTTTTACTTCCTATTTTCTGAGGAAAGTTCCTATAAGTTGCGTGAGTTGAGTAGTCTTTTCCTGAGTCATTTCTTTATGTATCATGTTCGAGTTGTGGCCTATTGGCTCGATGTGGTATCATGTGAGACTGTTGGTCATGTTTGGGGTGATTTGTTGTCTGAGCAATTCATACTAGGTGAGACGAGGTTATTGGACTAGGGATCAAGGCGATAAGATTTTGTGAAGTATATTAAAGGACAAATACCATTATTCGGTTCATAATGAGGTGATGATTCTAGTCAAGAGGAGATATTCAATGATTTGTTAACTCGGCAGTTGGTTATGGATTTCTACACATCTCATCTGTTGTTATGGTATCGTCAGCATTATATCATGATTTATGTATATATATTATAAGGTGAATTAGGAGCATTAGATTCGTAGAATTTTGGCTGTTAAGGTTCAGGGAATCGTGGTGGCTAGATGATGAATTATGCGGTGCATGGTGCTAGTTTAGCAAAGGTATGCAGTCATGTTCTGGTATATCGTGTGGTAGTTGATACAGTGTTTATATATTGGAACTAGGCCTGGCAGAGAAATTTCAGGTGTTAGAATTGGATTATGAGCTTATTATATGGATAAAAGAAGAAATCTTCAGATTTGATCAACCGAATGTAGTCAACTGGGTTGTGGTAGCACAGGTAGGTGCGCGAGGTGTTAAATAGTGATTTCAGATAACTCCAGAGCAGTTCTTAGCATGTTCGAGGATGAACATCTGTTTAAGTGGGGGGAATGTAACGACCCGACCGGTCGTTTTGAGGTCTGGCGCGTTGTTTAGCGATTTGAAGTCATGAGCAGCTCCATTTCAGGTATTATGACTTGTAGGTGTGGTCGGAATTGGACTTCGGGAAGTTTAGAGTTAATTGGAAATAAAATTCTCATTTCAAAAGCCTTATGTTGGAGAAATTGACTAAGGTTAGAATTTTGAGTAAACGACCTCCGAATCGGGATTTGAAGGTTCCAGTAGGTTCATATGATGATTTCGGATTTGGGCGTATGTCCAGATAGGACTTTGGATAACCCGGGAGCGTTTCGGCGCATATTATGGAAGATAGCATTTTAGAAGAATTTCATAAGTTTGGGCTGTAAGGCATTTCAGTGTTATAGATGTCAGTTTGGGATTCCGAGTCTGGGAATAGCTTCGTATGGTGATTCTGGAGTTGGGAGCGCGATCGGAAGTGAATTCGAATGTTCGTAGGTCATTTTGAAGTCATTTGGCTAAAGATAGGAATTTGAAGGTTTTTGAGAAATCCGACCGGAAGGAAAAATTTTGATATCGGGGTCGGAATGTGATTCTAGAAGTTGGAGCAGGTCCGTAATGTCAAATATGACTTGTGTGCAAAATTTGGAGTCAATCGGATGTGATTTGATAGGTTTCGGCATCGGATGTAGAAGTTGGAAATTTCAAGTTCATAAAGTTTGAGTTTTAGTGTGATTCGTGATTTCGGCGTTGTTTGTTGTGATTTGAGGCCTCGAGCAGGTCCCAATTATGTTTAGGAACGGGTTGGTGTAATTGGACGTGGTCCCGGAGGCCTCGGGTGGATTCCTGGTGGTTAACGGATCAAGTTTGGAGTTTGAAGAAGTGTTGAGGTTGTTGTCATCTGGTGCGACCGCACCTGCGAGGCTTTGGCTGCAGGTGCGGCTTTGGCTCCGCAGGTGCGGCTTTGGCTCCGCAGGTGCGAGATTTTGCTGTCTTGGCTGGGAGTGCAGGTGCGGTGCAATTTCCGCACCTGCGAAGGCGCAGATGCGGACAATGTGGCGCATGTGCGAGTTTTGGCTGGAGTTGAGGAAGCCACATGTGCGGGAGTTTGGCGCAATTGTGGAATCGCAAGTGCGAATATCGGCATGGGCAGTGTATATTTTATAACCGAGCACTTGACTCAATTTCTCCTATTTTCCTTGGGTTTGGGCGATTGTGAGGAGCTTTAAGAGAGGATTTTCATCAAGCATCGCTAGGTAAGTGATTCCTTTGCATTCCTAAGCTAAATATGTGATCATGCATGGATTGAACATGAAAAATTGTGGAAAATTGAGAATTTTGAAGAAAACCTAGAAATTTTGTAAAATTACCACGAATTGAGCATGAATATTTTAGTAAATTGTATATTTGAGTTAGTAAGACTATGGGTAGGGTATATTTTTGAGAAATTTCGGAATCTGGGCACGTGGGCCCGAGGGCATTTTGGTCAATTCTTTAAGCGGAGATGGGAGTTTATATAATTTGAATTTTTGCAAATATTCAAGTATATTTTCATTGGTTTGCCGTTATTTGGTTAGTTTTTGGGCGTTGTGCATCAATTGGAGTCGTCGGAAGGCCTTGGAAGCCGGTTATGGAATTTCGGAGCGAGGTAAGTCTCATTTCTAACTTTGTGAAGGGGGAATTGTCCCCCTAGGTGAACTAATTAAATTTGTGCTACTATATGTGGGAGCTACGTACGCACGAGGTGACAGGAGTCTGTGCGTAGCTACTATTATGCCATGGCCGGGTAGTCTAGGACCCACTAGAATCCTTTACTTGTCGTACTTGTGACCTTGTCAATAAAATATCATGTGATCCTGCAAATAATGTTAGACTGATAATGCTATTGAATTGGTAATTTATTTCCTAAGAAGGCTAGAGTGTACCTTTCTTAATCAATTAGAAAGATAATTGATTCCTCCGTAGATAATTGTATTCTTGGTAATGCTATATTATTGAATATTATTAAACTTGGCAAATGAGTTTCAAAACAAAGAATTAAATGCTATTTTTCGTGTTCCTTTAAGAAGAATTTTACCACTTTCCTTGGTAACTGGTTTCTTGATAAAAATGTGGACTTATTGTGTGAATATGGGTATCTATGGGTGCCTGAGTCGCATGTATGATTCGCGAGCAGGATAACCCTGTATTTATGTATAACCGCATCGCATGATCGATTCGCCAGCAGGGCAGATAGATGATCTATGGTTCGAGCCATTCGACCCTCGGCAGTGCACAGTTTATTATTGTATGTCTGCGCCATTCGACCCTCGGCACTTTGTTTGTGCATTATAATTGCTGTGTATTTTCTGTGATTTATACATGTTTATCGGCCTAAGGAAGTTTTTAATGGCCAGTTAAGAAGAAGAAGAAGAATTGATGTGTAAAATGTGAAATAAGTCTGATGTTTCTTATCCCTGATTATTATTTAAATTGTCAACTGATATGACGAAGATTTAAAAGTGTTAAATGTGGAAGGAGTTGATATTATTTATTTCTGATTTAATAATTTTTTATGACATTCATGCTTAGTGTCTCACTTGATTATACTAAATTGACTTCTAGCAAGTGTCTAATTCGACCTCTCGTGACTACCTCTCTGAGGTTAGGTGGGATACTTACTGAGTACACGTTGTTTCTGTACTCATGCTACACTTGTTGTGCATTTTTATTGCACAGGTACTTTCACAGCGATGTGGCCGGCTTGGAGACTTAGGTGAGCTGCATCATCCGGAGGCGACCCGCAGCCGACAGAGTCTCCCTCATATTGTATTTATTTTCATTCTAAATACCTTGTCCAATTTGTATTTCGGACAAGCTTTGTAGTATTTGTGAAATTCTTAGAAGTTGCTCATGTACTTGTGTCACCGGGTTTTGGGATGTGTTTGGGATGTATTTTATAAAAATGGAATATTAAACTGTCGCATTTACTTAGCGGATTTTATTCAGTTATCATGTAATAAAGTGAAAGGTAATGATTTCAAAAATGCTAAAATAGGAAATTTAACTTAACTGTTTAATGATTGGCTTGCATGACAATTGTGTCCAGTGCCATCACGACCTTATGGATTTTGGGTCGTGACAAAGTGATTCCTGTTGATTTTGTTTTTGAGTTTCTAATAGCCTACATGTTTGAGTTGTAATGTGTCTTGAATGATTGTGCATACTTGCCGAAACCCTGCAGTCTTTCACTGATGATTCTGCAACAACCTTCACCCCTATATGTTACTTCTCTGTACTATGTTAGTCCTGTGTTTAAGATTATTGTTTGATAACCATGACTGAGATGAATCTGAAAGTGTTTAAGTTTATATCACCTAACCATTAAATTAAGCATGAAGTTCTAAGTGTTTATGTGTTTCTCTTCTCTAAAATTATATATGTTACACTGTGAAGGCCATTTCTGGTTTGTCACTAAGACATGTTCATGACCTCCTCAAGTTATGGTTGCATCTGTTGACCTGTTTTTGATTGACTTCCTTCTTTTCATGAATCCCAGTAGTTCTATTTACACATTTTGTTAAAAGTTAAGTTATCTTTCCCTCATAACACAATCATGATCTTGTTTCTTTTCTTTTATTATAAATGGCTGATAACTTGTTAAGCTGAACATGGTTGTTTTCTTGATCAGTTAACATCTTCAACTGAATGTTTAGTCCAAAACTTACTTGGTATAATACCTCCATGTCTCTAATCCGTTTAGGTTATCATTGGTCTTTGGAAAACTTACATGCATTTTAACTTTTAAGATTGTCTTCCCTAAAAATAAGACCTAGTTGCTCTGCTACAACTAAGTGATAATTTGTAAAAATAGAATCATGACCACTTAGATGTTAAACTGCACTTCCATCTGGGTTAAACACGTTTTGATACAATTCTTTCCCTTATCTGTTACCTTTCTGCTCGTGTCATGCTTAATCTGATTCTATAAATGTGTAAAGTTTCCCTGTCCACATAAATTCATTACTCCACTTGAAGTGTTTATGTAACTAACTATGTATTGCATGTTCCTGTTTAATTCCTGATTTCATGCCTTGTCCGGATCCACTCCAGTTGTTTCCCTACTATTAGTTTGAAACCAAATCTTATCCTTAAATCTTATAAGGATCTTTGTTGATGCTATCTGAACATGATAATTTGTTTGAAGCTAACACTATTAGGAGTATGACTCTATTGAAGTCCTTAGGGATTCCATGTTTTAACCTATGAACTTGCAGACCTATTGAGAGATTTGATCTTGTCCAGATATCTTTGATAACCTCTGTAAATGGGTAGCCATGAATGTGTTATCTAAATCTTCATTGATGACTTTTAAAGTGTTGAGGTGGTATTATCAACCTATGTATGTGCTAGAAGCAAACCAGTTAGTTCACATTTGATTTTCTAGAAACAAGAACATATGTATCTATTGAGTTGTTGCATACATGACCCCGTATAACTTGCCCTTTCTTTGAATATGCTCTTCTCTAATGTTCAGACCCTATATCATGCTTGTGATGTTTCTGCACCTCATCTAGGTGTGTTTGAAAGTTAGACCTTTAAATTTCACATGGTATATGTTTATTTGGTATCCAATGTAGACTATATGTTCTTATGTTAGGAGGGAAGTGTATTTTTGTAGTAAGTAATGCTATAGCATTTAGTTTACATTGAAAGGGCCTCATTGGCATTTAAACTTGTAAGAAAATCATGTTGTTAGTGTTTAAGGGCATTTGGGAGTGGATTTTAACTGGAGGTTGGGCTTCCTTCCCCGGCACAAGCATTGCCCTGGGCCTTGAGTCCCTTGGAACTTTGAAGTGCCGGGGGACTCAAAGGGAGCATCGACCTTGATTGGAACTTCCTCCTTTGACCTTAACTCATTGACGCATTTAGTTTTTAGGGGTTTAATGTTTAATGAAAATGAAAGGTTTTCAATGTGAATTATTTTCTTAGTAGAAGTACCACATTAATATAATTTCCCACAGAATTCAAATTAAATTATTTTCTTATTCCAATTGTTTGTCTATATATACATTTCATACATGTTTTGGATATGTTGAGCATGCGGGGTATACTTCTAATGACCTTCTTTCTTAATGGTCATGTATACATTTTGGCCCGCTGAGTTCCTAAGGAACTCAAGCCCAAACTAGCTCTGCTGCATTTTCTGAAGGATCCACTCAACTACATCCGCGTCTTTAATTGCTGAGCCTACCTTCTTGAAGCCCAACCATCAGATCCCAGTCCTCTTTGCCTTACTTCATTCGTTACTATTCATTGCTTCCATAACTTAGTTTATTGCTTCACTACTTTTGCCTACTGTCTTTGTCGTTTTACCATATTTCATTATCATGTATTTAATACTCATATATTGTAACGACCTGGCCAGTCTTTCCGAGAGTTTAGCCCCATTTCCCCACGTTTCTGCTTTATCATATATTGCTTAGCCTATTTATGTTGTGTTGGTTCGGTTGGTTCGGGTTCGGAGTGGTCGTGGTGAGAACTGAGACACTTAGTCTCTTAAATCATCTTAATAGTTGAAAAAGTCAACTGGGAGTTGACTTATTGGTAAATAATCTCAGAATGTGGATTTTATGGCTCGGATAGCTTCGTTAGGTGATTTGGGACTTAGGAGTGTGTTTGGAATGCAGTTTTGATATCCGGTGTAGAATTAGGCTTGTGGCGGAAGTTAGTTTTTGGCGATTTCTGGTCGGCATGGGAAAATAGGCTATCAGGATCGGAATCGAATTCTGGAAGTTGGAGCAGGTTCGTAATGTCATTCTGGATATGTGCACAAATTTTCAAGTCAATCGGAGGTATTTTGGATGGTTTCGGCATCATTGGTGAAATTTAGAAATTTCAAAGTTCATAGGCTTGACATTTGATGTGATTGTGGTGTTTTTGCGTTGTTTTTGATGTTTTTAAGGCTCGACTAAGTTTTAATGATGTTATGGGGTGTGTTGGTAGGATATGTTGAGGTCCCGAGGGCCTCGGGTGTGTTTCGGGTGGCTAACGGAGTGTGTTTGGCCTTAAAAGGACTTCTGCTGCTGCTGTATTTTTCTTGGTCTGGTTTCCTTATATGTGATTGCAATGGTTAGGCCACGATTTCATAGGCTTATTGGTGAGGCAGCATAAAATTGTTATATGCGATAGCCTTCTGAGGTCCGCGATCACGAAGTGAGAGGAGCCAGAACAGTGCGGTCGCGTGAGGTGCATTGCGATCGCACAGTGTGGGCGCGTGTGGCAGTGAGGTGATGGAATTTCTCTATGTGATCGCATAGAGCTAGTCACGATCGCATTTTTGTGAGGAGTTGTCTTATGCGATCACATAGGTGTTTCTGCGATCACATAGGGGTAGTTTGGTTGGGCAGCATTTTGTTATTCGCGATCGCGTGCCTTTTTCCGAAATCGCACAGAGTAAAGCCTGGGCAGAAAGTTTCAAGTTCCAATTTCGGGGGGTTTTGTCCATAGCTCATTTTTTCCATTAGAGAGCTCGATGGAAGGAGAACTTGGACGAGATTTTCAGTGAAATTCTTGTGGTAAGTGTTCTTCGATCATTTTTGGTTTAATTTCATTAATTTGTCTTGATTTATACCATGCAATTTGAGGAATTAAAGTAGAAAACTTGGGGAAATGGGTGGAAAAAATTAGAAATTTCTTTTGGTGATTTGAGTTGGCAATTGAGGTAGGATTTTGGTAAATTTTGTATGGGTAGACTCATAAGGGAATGAGGATTCTAGTTTTGTGATTTTTATCAAATTTCGGGACGTGGGACCGGGGCTCGAGTTTGGCTAATTTCGAGAATTGTGCCAAAAATTGATAATTTTCTTTTGAGCCTTGTTCATTTAGCGTATATTCATGATGTTAATCTAGTTTTGGTTATATTCGGAGCAATCGGGAGCCGATTTGAGGGGCAAGAGCATCGCGGATTAGTATGGTGGCCCGGTAGAGGTAAGTAATGGCTATAAATCTTGTCCTGAGGGTATGAAATCCCGGACTTCGTATTTCTCACATTTTTTAGAATGGCGCGCATGTCGGATGATGAGTATGTGGCGTGCACTGATTTGTGGGATTTGACTTCGTCCTCTCCGTGGAAACTATTGAGTTGCGTATTTTTACTCTAAATCATATGTTAATTTGTGTTCTAAAAACTATTGCTATATTTGGGCTATAAGCCATGTTTGGGGCCTCGTGCCGACTTGTTTAGACCCCTTGGGGGCTTTTACTGTTATTTTCCTCACTGTGTTGACTTATGATTTACACTCAGTCATGTTATGTTTAACTGAATTTGAAACTTAGCCTTATTTACACTATTTTGAGATATAAAATGATGTTTTGGGTCGAGTACCCCGTTTTACTAATACGCCCGAGGGGCTTTTGAGAGTTTCTGACTGAGTGAGGCCGAGGGCCTGATTGTGAGGATATGATATGCCACGAGGTGGCTTGATATTAGCGCTTGGGCTGAAGGAGCCCCTCCGGAGTCTGTACACACCCCCAGTGAGCGCAGGTACCTACTGATTGTGAGTGCCGAGTGACGAGTGATTGGGAGGCATGAGTGACTGTGAGGTATGCCCGAGGGGATGATTATGAGTGACTGTGAGGTATGCCCGAGGGGCTGATTATGAGTGACTGTGAGGTATGCCCGAGGGGCAGTTTCTGATACATGCTTTTGCCCGAGGGGCTACTTATGATTTTACCACTTTCACTCTAAACTTATGAAATATGTTTTGCCCGAATGGCTTTTTATGACTTTTGTCATTTTTACACTAAACTTCTTGAAAGTTATGTTGAAACTATTGGCAAGTATATTTCCAAATTATTTTACTGAAATCGGCTTTTAAGCATGATGATTTAACGTATACATTGTTGGAAAGAAAGGCTGTGATTATTGTGAAATGATGATTTGATTTTATGTGTTTCTTACTGCTCTAACCTGATTTATTTTCATTACTACTAAGTTGGCATACTCACATTAATCCTTGCACCTTATGTGCAGATCCAGGTGTTAGGGCAGAGTGAGCTGTGTATCTGTTCTAGAGACTTCTCGGAGATTTTGCGAGGTAGCTGCACGCGTCCGCAGTCCTTCTCTCTCTTGCTTACTATTATAGAGTTTATTCTTTTCTTTTAGTTGTATATTTTATGTAGATGCTCATGACCAGTGACTCCGGGATCTCGGGGGTTGTATTTAATATTCGGTGTAGTTTTAACTGTTTTAAAAAAATGTTTAAATGAAACCGTTATGGTTTATCAGTTTAGTAATGATGAAAATGGAAGATTATTACGGTATGAGTGTGGTTTTGGCTGGCCTAGTTTCACGATAGGCGCCATCACGACTGGTTTAGATTTGGGATCGTGACAAGTTGGTATCAAAGCGCTAGGTTACATAGGACTCATCGGTCATGAGCAGGTTTAGTAGGGACTTGCGGATCAGTTCGGAGACGTCTGTACTTATCTTCGAGAGGCTGCAGAACCCTTAGGAAAATCTCACATTCTTGAATTCTTGTCGTATGAATCCATTTATTTCAACCAAGTGCGTAACTTTTGAATTTCTTCCATGTATTCGAACGTGCACGAGAGCACTTGTTATCAGCTGTGCATCTATGACTTGTGACTTCCATGAATGAGATATGATTTTGGCATGTTGGTAATGGTCCAGTCTGAAGGACTTGAGGCCGGATTCATTCTGTGGCTTGAATGCTAAGATTTCGATTATGTGTGATGTGCATTTGGGGACTTCTATGTCCGTTTGTGTTTTTATTGATGAGAATTGGTGACTAGATGGCTATGTGGTGAGTATGATTTGATGGTTAGCTGTGTTCAGATTGTTTGATTGTGACAAAAGGGTTGGCTAGAAATGTGGCAAGAACTATTGAGTGTTTGATTTCTGTCTCGGTTTGGTATATGGCTTCGAGTTGTGAGTGTATTGGAACCTTGTATTGGAAGACCTCTCATGTTGTTTAGTTGTGGAGTGAAGCAGATCTTTTTGTTGGGTTGTGGGTTCCTGGTGATGTCTTTTGGGCTGATCATTTCCCCAGGGGTGTTCATGCATTTGATTAACGGTGTATTTCGGCCGTATTATCACTCCTTGTTATTGTATTCGTAGATGGCGTCCTGGCATATACGCGTAGCCAGGAGTAGCATATTCAGTATCTGAGGATGGCATTATAAGGATTCAAGGAGGAAAGGCTCTATGCAAAGTTCTCCGAGTGTGAATCTTGGCTCAGTTCAGTAGCATTCTTGGGACATGTGGTGTCCAATGAGGGTATCCATGTGGTCAGACGTGTGTGGGTAGAGCTTCCAGAAGCCCAAGATTTCTTTGACCACCGCTCTAGTGTTAGTTCTTCCATCAGCTTCAGGCTCTTACCGTGTATTGTGATGCCTCTAGAGTAGGCGTTGTCGTGTCTTAATGCAGAAGGGTGTAGTGACTGTGTAATATCTATGATCTTTGGAAGTGTATAGAGAGAGATCATGTTTGAGGCTAAGCTGGCAGGGGTATCTCCTTCGGATTGTCCTAGGGTGTGTGATCCCTATGTGGTTCTGTAGTAAGTTCTCTTCTACTAGTAAATGATATATGTTGTAATTTGGGTTTAGATCGCTTGTGGAAGTTGGCATGACTATTACAATGGTGAATGCGATATTTGCAGATGACTTGAGCTGTTAGACGGGTTGTGTTACTATGGGAATTGTGAGTTATTGTTTTTCTTGATCGTTGGCTTTGAGCCAAGTGTGGGAGTCTGTTAATGATAAGTTGATTGCACAATTATGTGTGGTATTGGCTTCAGTTCGAGGTATATTGGTGGATCAGTTATGACCTGTAGATGTGGGGTCTGGGAATGACTCGAGTAATGAATATTCCTTCGATATAGGTTGTAATGTACTCTATTGGGTAAATGGGTTCTATTAAATGATTGAGTGAAAATTGTAAAAGGTGTAGTGTGTTCAGTGTATTAACTTTCTTGTGGCTTGAAGTGAGTGGATTACTTTCCCAGTATGTTAGTGTGCAAACGGGTCAGGTCGATTCTATCTAATTGGTCAGTGTAATTGATATTTACATTGGAGGGTGTCAAGACTTATGGCATTTCTACATTATCATGGATTCTACATATCAATATCAGGAAAGTGAAGGTAATGGCTTTAAATTCGCAGGAAGTCTCTTCAGGGTAAGTGTTTCGAATGTTGTACTTTTAGGGATATTTGAGAGAGTATTCGGCGACTTATGGGCCTTAGACGGTATGGTTTTTTTCTTGGGTCGCGTGTGGTGAGTCTAGATTGAGAATTGCGGTATTATGGCAAGGAGAAGCATCAATTTAGAGGTAAGTCAGAAGAAACTTGGGTAAATAGGACAACTTGGTAGTAGGTCGGATCGGCAGGGTAAGGGATACGATTAGTTCATTGGGTGTTCATAAGGTAATGAGTTTTTACAGGTGTTTCTTAGCAATGCTCTTGGACTTTTGGTGGCCTGCGTAGCTTGGTTGAGTTAGAAGGATTCAGTCCTGACAGTTTGTTGTTGCACAAATGGGATTTCGGATAGTTCCTGATGGTTTATACCACGGCTAAAGATGCATATTTTCCTCTGGCGTGAGGTGCATGTGATGTATAGTGATTTTGCTTCTAAATGGGATCAAATGGAAGTTCATGGCTAGTTGGGTACGTAGTTTCTTGTGGCTCAGAAGGGACCATGAAGTTCCCATATTTGTCCTAGGATGGCATGGCGTATGCGGTATGTTGGGTAGAGTTGAGATTTGCACATGTGAGGTCACGATTCAGTTCTAGAAGGAAGGTCAAAACAAAATTTCTTAGACAGCATCGGCAGTTTCAGACGACTAGGTAGATGATATCACTATTAGGTGGCTTGATAAGGGTACACATTTCAGAAAGGTCATGTGTGGAGTTAAGGGTACTTCATTGGTACTTCGACGCTCTCTTGTTGGATCGACTGCTGATATTCAAGGTTGCTTGGCAACACAGAAGAATTATTCCTCGTGGAATGATTGAGTATTAGGGATGTGCTAAGTATTCGAGCGGTGGAGTTGAGATCAGATATAGTAATTTGTGCGCTTCATGGACTTCGAGACTGAGAGTTCTCATAAACAGCTTATTTTGTGATAGTGAACTGTGAAGATGCGAGCAAGCTAGTCAGATGCTGGTATGTACCATGGTTCAATCATTGTGAACTTTTCTGTGAGTTATCTATCTGTTGTGAGTGACCACAGTTGATTTAGGGTTATTGGTAGGCCAGTATGGGTGTGTGTTCACACCGGGTCGGAATTGTTGGCTCCGAATTTCTATTGTTGAGGAATGTACCATTCCATTGTGATTGAGTTTATTCATGTTCTGGAGTGATCTATGAGTTACCCTTTGGTGTTGCGAGGAGTTGTGATTATCGGTTATATGCACATATGGTGCGATTCTGATTGGGCTTTATAGCTAGAGTTGAGTAAGGTAAGTAATTTGGTATTGGTTTTTAGCCAGGTGGCTGGAAGTATTTCATGTGACCCAGCATTTGGATGAGATCACGTAGTGTAGCGGAGTTATATAGGGGTATGAGCTTTGGTATTGGATTCGTGCATTTTGATTTTTCACGATGTGTGCCAGGCTTTTAGCATGGTGTTATGACGGTAATTGTTAATGGCGGGATGGTCCTCTCGTGTGAATGTTTTATATAATTTGATTCATTGGGATGTTGCTATTGAGTACACGAGTTGCACAGGCTGTGGCCTAAATTGTATTGATGTGTCATGTCATCAGAATGGTCGTGTTGGATGAGAAGAGGTCATTGGACCTAGTATGAATATTGTCAGAATTGTTTACAGTATAGTTACAAGGATAAATATCGGGAGTCGGCTTAGAAGTCTGCTATATTCCTGTTTGGGAAGGGGGAGCTTCATATCTGATTGATTGGACGAATGTTTGCTAGTTTCTATGTGTTTCTTTCATCATCGGTAGTATATGGAAGTGTTAGAGCGAGGCATTTCTTGATAAGAGGTTATGTACCGGTATTGGGTTGTTCTGAGCAGCTATTATGATTGGGAGTTATCGCTATGGGTGTTTGAGTCATACAGAGTATTATGTGGTTTCATCTCGGGTGCGTATATGGCTTGATTCAGCGTGTTCAGACTTATTCAGTTTATAGTTGTGGAATTTTGACCTTGCAAGTTATTTCAGAAGTGGAAATTTGGTTCTAACGTCCTTGGGTCAGGATTGGATTGCAAAATTTCAACTGTGTTGTGCTATTGGACCTATATGGGATAGGGTGACGTGGGATAACCCCCGGGTATGTGCATGGTGAGGTTACGCGGCAGATTGATGGTGTTGGAGAACAACTCCTGGCACGTTCGAGAACGAACGTATGTTTAAGTAGGGGAGGATGTAACGACCCGACTGGTCATTCCAAGAGTTTATCCCCGTTTCCCCAATTTCTGATTTATCATATATTGCTTAGCCTATTTATGTTGTGTTGGGTCGGTTGGTTCGGGTTCGGAGTGGTCGTGGTGAGAATTGAGACACCTAGTCTCTTAAATCATCTTAATAGTTGAAAAAGTCAACTGGGAGTTGACTTATTGGTAAACGACCTCGGAATGTGGATTTTATGGCTCGGATAGATTCGTTAGGTGATTTGGGACTTAGGAGTGTGTTCAGAATGAAGTTTTTATGTCCGGTGTAGAATTAGGCTTGAATTGGCGAAAGTTAGTTTTTGGCGACTTCTGGTCGGCAGTGGAAAATAGGCTATCAGGGTCGGATAGGAATTCCGGAAGTTGGAACGGGTTCGTAATGTCATTCTGGATATGTGCGCAAATTTTCAAGTCAATCGGAGGTGTTTTTGATGGTTTCGGCATCGTTGGTGAAATTTAGAAATTTCAAAGTTCATAGGCTTCAATTTGATGTGATTGTGGTGTTTTTGCGTTGTTTTTGGTGTTTCTAAGGCTCGACTAAGTTTGAATGATGAAATGGGGTGTGTTGGTAGGATTGGTTGAGGTCCCGGGAGCCTCGGGTGTGTTTTGGGTGGTTAACGGAGTGTGTTTGGCCTTAAATGGACTGTTGTTGCTGCTGTATTTTTCTTGATCTGGTTTCCTTATATGTGATTGCAATGGTGAGGCTGCGATCGCATAGACTTATTGGTGAGGCATCACAAAATTTTTATATGCGATCGCTTTCAGAGGTCTGCGATCGCGAAGTGAGAGGAGCCAGAACAGTGCGGTCGCGTGAGGTGCATTGCGATCGCACAGTGTGGGCGCGTGTGGTAGTGAGATTATGGAATTGTTCTATTCAATCGCATAGAGCTGGTCGCGATCGCATTGCGTGAGGGGTTGTCTTACGCGATTGCATAGGTGTTTATGCGATCGCATAGGGTTAGTTTGGTTGGGCAGCATTTGTTCTTCGCGATCGCGTGCCTTTTTCCGCGATCGCACAGAGTAAAGCCTTGGCAGAAACTTTTAAGTTCCAATTTCAGGGGTTTTTGGCCATAACTCATTTTTTCCATTAGAGAGCTCGGGTGAAGGAGAACTTGGACGATATTTTCAGTGGATTCTTGTGTTAAGTGTTCTTCGATCATTTTTTGTTTAATTTCATGAATTTGTCTTGATTTTCACCATGCAATTTGAGGAATTAAAGTAGAAAATTTAGGAAAATGGGAGGAAAAAACTCGAAATTTCTTTTGGTGATTTGAGTGGGCAATTGAGGTCGGATTTTAGTAAATTTGGTATGGGTAAACTCGTTAGGGAGTGAGGATTCAAGTTTTCTGATTTTTATCAAATTTCGAGACGTGGGCCCGGGGGCTCGTGTTTGGCCAAATTTGAGAATTGTGCCAAAAATTGATATTTTCCTTTTTAGCCTTGTTCATTTAGCGTATATTGATGATGTTAATCCGGTTTTGGTTAGACTCAGAGCAATCGGGAGCCGACTTGAGGGGCAAGAGCATCACGGATTACTATGGTGGCCCGGTAGAGGTAAGTAATGGCTATAAATCTTGTCCTGAGGGTATGAAACCCCGGACTTCGTATTTCTCACTATTTTTAGAATGGCGCGCATGTCTGATGACGAATATTTGGCGTGCACTGATTTTTGGGATTTGACTTGGTCCTCTCCGCGGCAACTATTGAGTTGCGTATTTTTACTCTAAATCATATGTTAAATTGTGTTCTAAAAACTATTGCTATATTTGGGCTATAAGCCATGTATGAGGCCTCGTGCCGACCTTTTTAGACCCCTTGTGGGCTTTTACTTCTATTTTCCTCACTGTGTTGACTTATGATTTACACTCAGTCATGTTATGTTTAACTGATTTCGAAACTCAGCCTTATTTACACTATTTTGAGATATAAAATGATGTTTTGGGTCGAGTACCCCATTTTACTGATACGCTCGAGGGGCTTTTGAGAGTTTCTGACTGAGTGAGGCCAAGGGCTTTATTGTGAGGATATGATATGCCACGAGGTGTATTAAAATTAGCGCTTGGGCTGAAGGATCCCCTCCGGAGTCTGTACACTCAGGTACCTACTGAGTGCGAGTGTCGAGTGCTGAGTGCCGAGTGACGAGTGATTGGGAGGCATGAATGACTGTGAGGTATGCCTGAGGGGCTGATTATGAGTGACTGTGAGGTATGCCCGGGGGGCAGTTTCTGATACATGTTTTTGCCCGAGGGGCTACTTACGATTTTTCACTCTAAACTTACGAAATATCTTTTGCCGAAGGGATTTTTATGACTTTTATCATTTTTACAATAAACTTCTTGAAAGTTATGTTGAAACTATTGGCAAGTATATTTCCAAATGATTTTACTGAAATCGGCTTTTAAGCGTGATGATTTAACGTATACATTGTTGGAAATAAAGGTTGTGCTTATTGTGAAATAATGATTTGATTTTATGTGTTTCTTACTGCTCTGACCTGATTTATTTTCATTACTATTGAGTTGGCGTACTCACATTACTCCTTGCTCCTTGGGTGCAGATCCAGGTGTTAGGCAGAGTGAGTTGTGTATCTGTTCCAGAGACTTCTCGGAGATTTTGCGAGGTAGCTGCACGCGTCCGCAGTCCTGCTCTCTCCTGTGTACTATTATAGAGTTTATTCTTTTATTTTAGTTGTATATTTTATGTAGATTCTCATGACCAGTGACTCCGGGATCTCGGGGGTTGTATTTAATATTCGGTGTAATTTTAACTGTTTTAAAAAAATGTTTAAAAGAATTCGTTATGGTTTATCAGTTTAGTAATGATGATAATGGAAGATTATTACGGTATGAGTGTGGTTATTGCTGGCCTAGTTCCACGATAGGTGCCATCACGACTGGTTTAGATTTGGGGTCATGACATATATTAAAGTATGTGTTTTACCTTCATGCTTTAAATATCAACTGAAACATAGGAAAACCTTAAATAACGTAGGATTTAAAGAGAATTAGTCAGTAATTAGTCTTCACTCTGCTAATTATGTATTATTCATCTTGTACACTCATCTCTCTTAAAGATTTTCGAAGCCCAGTCTCTAATAAAAAACAGCAGCCCGTTTTCAAAGGAAATCAGAAAAAGGATCGCTGGTCTTTGCTAACATGAAATAACACCAGATTGTTTTTTATAAATAACAATAAGGTGATGCCACCCAAATGAGTTTCAAAGATTTCTCTTTTTCATAATTTTTTAACCAAGGTACATTTAGAATCACTATCTTACAAACATACTTTAGAATTATACAAGCATTATTCTTTAAATTAACTATTAACTTAAGAATTACAAGCCTTAAAATATGGTCTACTTTCAGATGTCGTTTAACCTTCCATAACTCTTCTATAAGCTCACACCCCTCGTACGTCTTACATATACACTCCCTTTAATATATAGTAAGTCATGTCTTAGTAGTAATTAAGCATAGTATAAACAATTAGATCCTAAGAAATTAGTCTAAGTCCTATGGAGCAACCTCAGGTAAATTTTAAGGGATGCCTAACACCTTCCCCTTAGAAAAACAACAACTCTTACCCATAATCTCACCGGTCTCAGAACCACGAGGAATATAACTTATTAATGAAATAGTTACCTAGTATACTTTTAAATATTTGGTTGCGACTCTTTTTCAGCAACAACAAAGAAACCACAAGTTGAATCCTGTCTGGACTAGTACAAAATAGGTTGCAACACCACTTGTTGTCCCAGCCGATGGAACTTTCCAATTACCTGAAGTATCTAGCTTCATAGAAAGATAAGAATAAAATACATTCTCTCTCGGGTGAGTGCATGATAAACAATGCCATGCACAACGCAACAGGGGTACGCTATTTGTTCCCTTTACTGTTTCTTCTAGCTTCGCTATGACAGGATTTTTTATTGGAATTTTTGCCTTGCAGGCTAACTTTTATTCTTCCGAGGGCCTTCAGAGGTTGATCCTTGATAAAGAGGAACTCACATTTGAGCGGGATAACTTTTGGCCGAGCAGGAGAAAATTGATGCTCGCCTCCCGACACTAGAAGCACAAGCTGCCGAAGCCGTTGAGTTGGAGGCTCGATTGCAGTACAGTGAACAAGAGGTGGTGACCCTCAGCCAAGAGGCCGCCCCGTTAAGGGTACAATTTCAAGAGGCCGCCCCGTTAAGGGTCCAAAATGTTGTTCTTGCTGTTGTCGAGCGTGAGACTGCCTCTACTGAAAGACTAAGCAATTTGGAGGCAGCCTTGAACTCCAAAGCTGAAGAGGTTGTTGCTGCTGAGGAGAAGCATGCCCGGATGGAAGATAAATATAAGAAGATCATGTAGCACAATAATGTTTATAACTCCACTCTCCGTGACCTTGATGTCAGCTTTCAAGCCGCTAGATCCGAGCAGAATAACCTTTCGACCGAGGTTGACAAGCTTAAGGAAGAGCTTCAGCGCCAAGCGACTTCCCTCATTGTTGATAAAACATATTCTATGTATAGCATGAGGAGAAAAACCTTGGAAGAGGACAAAGAGGGCGTCATTGACTTTGATGCCGAGATAGTCGAGGCCCGTGAGCAGGAGTCAATTGCTCGAAGGGGCCTCCCCATTTAGCCTGATGCTACTCACTCTTCTTGTTCTGGTTCCCCATTCCTGTCACAACCCAATTTTTCGTCCGTCGGATGTCGTGACGGTACCTAGTCTTAGGGATTAGTTAAGCCTAACATTTAGCCGAATAACAACAATAAGTAAATAACATCTAACGAATTTTGAAATAGAAAATCTCCATAAAATTTACAATCCCAAAACTCATAAGCTCTACAGAGTTTGCTAGAAAATCTCTAAATACAACTATTTGGAAATAAAGTAAACAGTTCGAATACAAAATAAAAAGGTGACTCCTAAGCCTGCGAACGTAGCAGTAGGCTTACCTTGAGTCTCCACAGAAACAGTTCGCACAGCTAACTAATGATCAACTAACTTTGAAATACCTGGATCTGCACAAAAATGTGCAGAAGAGTAGTATGAGTACACCAGAGCAGTACCCAACAAGTATCAAGACTAGCCTTTGTGGAGTAATGACAATTAATACGGTAGTTGCAGTAAGAAAGGAAAACAACAAATAATAGCGGAATTCCATAATAATGACACAGTTGAATGAACGGAACACAGTTTAAATCCGTTGATCAAAGATAAGGGAAAGACAAGTAACAACTCAGCCAAAAATGACTGCTTTCACACCAGGTTCTAGCCAATAAACTCCACGAGGTACCGAACCTCCGAATATTCACAACCCACGGGTCCCAATTCCTGAACCCTAACACTTGGCATCTTGTGCTCTCATTACAATTTATAATCGCACTGACGATTCACTTGACAAATAGAGAAATTCTTACATAGAAGGAAGGTAAACAAGTGTGTGCATCTATATTCACAATATCAATAAACTCTTAATCGATAAGAGTGCTTAACTACGTGTATGCTTGTGCAAGTAACATAGCTCATGCCAGCTGGTAAGTATAGGAAAAGAAATGGACAACACGTAGAATGTTTTCTCACAACTTTCCACAAGATAAATCTCACACAGGTAAGTGTACCACTACAACAATATCAACAACAAGAATGCCCCCAGGCCATCACAAGTCAACATAAATCAATCCTTGACACAACCCACCTTGTCTCGCCACATGTGCAATAATAAAGTGAATGCCCGCCTTGTCTCGCCACACGTGCATAATAATGTTCACATCTTGTCTCGCCACATGCGCAACCCACATATATATATCCCACCTTGTCACGCCGCATGTACAAATATCAATAGTAACATTAGCACGGCAAAAACCTCGTGCAACCCCATAAAAACAACCACACCGAAGAAACCCCGTGCATCACAATAACAACAAGTACAACAACAACAATGAAAACAAAATATCAGAGTATTTCAAGTAAATCAACTCAAAAATTCTAGAACTCAAAGAAACAAAAGAACAAGTTCACAAGGAATAGCCACAATGGGAAATGCTAGTCATAATAAGAACAGCTCAACAATGAAGGAAATAATATGTAACAACGGTTCCACAATGTACAGTTCGACGACAAGGGAGTTATCACAAGTCAAACAATTCCAAATAAGGAGAATTCAACTAAGGTATAGGATATCTAGGCTTCTTTTAAAGTTGGATAATTACGAAAGAGACATAACAAATTCAATTAAGGATGAGAAACGGATAGATAGTCATAACCTCAATTAAGGCTAAATAATTACAAAAGAGATAATAATAATTTCAAATGAAAAAAAGCAGTTATGGAAAGATAGCATGGAAATAGAAGAGGTAAAATCTTTAGTTTAGTCATATAAGAGTCAAGTAAGCAAGAAGAGTGGATCACGAAGAAATTAATTCCAAATGAAGCAGGTAAAGTGAAACTAGTAATTAAGAAAAACTTAATCATAACGAAAACAACTTCATACTCACCGAATACAAGAACCTAAGAACCCTAGAAGGACAACTTTCCACAAATAAGCCTGAGCACGTACTCGTCATCTCGCGTACGGACTATAATTAGCATAAAGACTCAAACCCTAAGGGGTAGTTCCCCACATGAAGTTAGGAAAGATACTTACCTCAAAGAAGACTGATCGATACTCTAAAATGAACTTCCCGAGTGAAATGACCTCCGGACGACTCAAATCTAGACAAAACAACTTCAAAGCAAAAATAAAACTCATACGAAATTATTCCGGATCATAAAGCCTCAATCTTCATCAAAATCTAAAAATTGACCCAAAAGTCGACCCCCGAGCCCGCACCTCGGAACCCGACGAATTTCACAAAACCTGAACACCCATTACGATACGAGTTCAACCATACTAAAATTATCAAATTCCGATACAAATTCGTCCCTCAAATCATGATTTTTTATTTTGAAAGTTTTCTTCAAAAATCCTCATTTTCCTCAACTCAAAACACTAATTAAATGATAAAAATAAAGATAAAATCATGAAATATAATAAATTTTAGGTGAAGAACACTTACCCAATAGATTTTCTCTAAAAACTCACGAAGAATCTCCCAAAACCGAGGTCTAAAACTCAAAAATGAAGAAAATGGCAAAACCCTCGAATATAAACTCTCTGCACAGGACATCCGCATATGCGAAAAAATAAGCGCATCTGCGAACTTGACTTAACAGGCCTAGGTCTGCATCTGCGGATATTATAGCTGCACCAGCAGCGCCGCGGAAATGATAATAGGAGCGTAGAAGCGAACTCCTTTGGAGAAGCGATCGCGGAACCATAGAAGCAGCCTCCGCACATGCTTGCCAGCTTCCGCAGAAGCGAGCAAGCTCCCAGGCCTCAATGATCGTAGAAGATACCAGGTTGACGTAGAAGCGGAGCCGCACCTGTGCTTCAGGATGTCACAGATGCGAGATACTATAACCAGACCTGTTCAAAATCATGAAAACCATCAGAAACTCGTCCGAAATAAACCCGGGGCCCCCGGGACCCCATTTGAGCATACCAACAAGTTCCATAACCTAACATGGATCGAAATTATGAACTTTCAAATCTTCCAACTTCTAAAACTTGCGTCAAAACCTATCAAATCAACCCGGAATGACGTCAAATTTTGCAGGCAAATCCCAAATAACATAATGGAGCTATTCCAACTCTCAAAACCTCATTATGATCCCTATATCACCAAAGTCAACTCTTGGTCAAACCTCTCAACCTTTAAACCTTCAACTTTTCCAACTTTCGTCGAAACGCTCCAAATTACCTTACGGACCTCCAAAATCCAAATTCTGACGCACGCCTAAGTCCAAAATCACCATAAAAATATGTTGGAATCATCCAAAACCCATTCCAGATCCGTTTACACAAAAGTCAAATTCCGGTCAACTCTTACCGCTTAAGCTTCTAAAACTTGAATCATTCTTCCGATTTGACTCTGAATCACCAGGTAACTAAATTCAACCATGCACGCAAGTAAATACACATAGTACGAAGCTTCCCAGGACCTTATGCCGTCGAACGAGACTTACATTCTCAAAACGACCAGTCGGGTCGTTACAATTCTCGGGAATGAAGGAGGAACTTGAAGGGGATGATGACGAAGGCCAAGGTCCCGAGCCAGCGGCATATCCTCCTAGTTCTCCTGGGGGCACAAATGCTTCTCTTACTCTAAGTTCTGGGGATGCAGTAGTTTAGCTTTTTGCTTTTTTTCCCTTTGCAATTATTTTGCTTACTTTTGTACTTGTGATGCTTGGCACATTTGTTATCTATAAAAGTGTTTTTTTTTATGCATTGCACAAATTATATTTTTTGTGTCAAGTTATAGTGCACTTTTCCCTGATGGCATTAAAAGTACTTAATTACGGTGCTCTTGAAGAGGACGTCTCATGTTCATTCTGGTACTAGCATTTGAAGTACTTGATTAACTTCAAATGATAAAATTAATTCATCATTTGGACAAGAAACAAGATAAAAATAAAAGGACTTTAATTTATTCCTTTCATTTTCAAAAGTATATAAGCATTCATTGTGCTGAAAAGAAATTAGGCATTACTTGTGGCTAATGTGAACAACTTGTTTATACGGGTCTGGACGCGTAGTCCCGGGTCCTGATGATACATCTTTGTTCCCAGATTTCATAGTCCCAGTTTATGCGGAAGCCATGTTGCCATACCCTCATATCATTCCCCTCAGTAATAGTATTCAAGAAATGCAAATTTGAACACTCGAAGTCTTGCTCCTTTTTTATGACTAGTGAATGGTTGGATAATCTTTGGTTCGATAGCAAGCTTCACTTCCCATTAGGAAATTTGTTATAGAGCCAAAGACTATCTAACCAGCCCCTAGTTTCTTGCACTTGTGAACGATTGGGTAACCTTTGACCCAATAGCAAGCTTTATTTCCCGGTAGGAACTTTGCTACAGAGCAAAAGATTATCTAACCGTCCTACATCGGTTCATTATTTCCATGCCTTGATTTAAAGGTCTTATTTCTATTGAAGATGCATCCTTCATAGTAGGCTTTTCGTTGCTGCGTCGTTAAAAACCTTTCCAGAAAAACCCAATTGAAACAAAAACTGGACGAAGGAAAAACGAGTGCAGCACATACTTTCAGTATAGGAAGTGCTCATCATCAATAGTATCTTTTGAGATGTTCACATTCCATTTGCTCGGCAATTTTACTTCGTCTTTATTTTCCAATTTGTATGATCCTTTCCAGGTGACAACTGAAACCCGGTAAGGGCCTTCCCACGTTGGACCCAGCTTTCCTGCATTGATCTATCGGGTGTTTTGAGTTACTTTCCTTAAAACCAAGTCTCTTACTTTGAAATAATGGAGATTGTCCCTTCGATTGTAGTATCTTTCCATTCTTTGTTTCTGGGCCACCATCATTATATGTGCCAAGTCCTTGTGTTTGCCGAGCAGGTCCAATCTGACCAACAATGCTACGTTGTTTGCTTCTTCATCCGCCCGACAGTATCTCATTGTAGGTTCTCCCACTTCCACCGGGATCAGGGATTCTGCTCCATATAATATAGAGAAATGTGCCTCTCCCATGCTTGACTTAGCCTTCGTTCGGTATGCACATAGTACTACGGGCAACTCTTCGGGCCATTTTCCTTTGGCTGCTTCCAATCTGTTTTTGAGATTTTGAATAATCACCTTGTTTGTAGATTCCTCTTGACCATTTGCACTCGAGTGGTATGGAGGTGATGTGATTCTTTTTATTTTCAATTCTTAAAAGAAATTTTTGACCTTTGTGCCTATAAATTGTGGCTTGTTGATGCAGGCTATCTCTTTTGGTATCTTCACGTAGTTTTTCGTGCCCTAGATAGCCAATGATCTCATTTCTCCTATCCCATACCAAGTTGGTTGCATTTACTTCGTAATATCTGTCCACATTGAATACCGAATGCATAAGTTGCACGACAATACCGAAGTCTGATCCCTTCATTTCCATGGACAAGGCAAGATTGCCCAGTGCGTCTGATTCCGTGTTTTCCTCCCTTGGGATGTGGGTGATTGACCCTTCCCTGATTTACTACATATTGTTGCATGCGTTTCTCTTTGGCGTCGAAGATCTCGTAGACCTTATTTACTACTAGTTGGAATCACATTTGATTTCTATGACCTCGGAGTCCAGTCCCCAGGCCATCTCGAGTCCTGCAATGTGGGCCTCATACTTTGCTTTATTGTCAGTTAAGGGAACAATTCTTATGGCGTGCCTCATCATTTCTGAGGAAGGCGTGATTAGCACTACCCAAGCCCGGAACCTTTCACGTTGGAAGCTCCATCTGTGAACAAGGTCCTAACTCTCGATGTCAATTCTGACACCATCATTGCTTCTTTGGTGGCCAAAAGCATTAGTCCAGGACTTAAATCTGCCATGAAGTATGCCAAAACATGTGACTTGATCGTTGTCCTAGGTTTATACTCTATGTCAAATTCACTCATCTCGACTGCCCATTTGGCCAGTCAACCTGAAAGTTCTGATTTGTGAAGGATATTCCGCAGGGGAAAGGTTGTCACCACGGCTATCGAGTGACATTAAAAATAAAGTCTAAGATTTCAAGCGGCGACTACGAGAGCTAAGGACGATTTTTCCAGATCTGGGCAGTAAGTTTCCACTCCCGGTAAAACTTTACTGACATAATAGATAGGATATTGCAAACATTTACCTTCACGAGCTAAAACAACACTTATCGCTATCTCCGAGACCACTAAGTAAATCAGCAACTGCTTGCCTTAATCCGGTTTCAATAGTAATTGAGGGGTCGATAAATACCTTTTCAAATCTTTCAGATCCTTCTGGCATTTTGGAATCCATTCAAAGTTGTTCTTCTTTTTCAGAAGGGAGAAGAAGTGGTGACATTTTTCTGAGGATCGCGAAATGAATCTGCTTAAAGAGGCCAGTCGTCCTGTTAACCTTTGAACCTCTTTCACGTGTGATAGCTGGTCGTGGATGTCCTTAATTGCTTTAATTTTATCGGGATTAACTTCGATCCCCCTTTGTGACACTAGGAACCCTAAGAACTTACTGTATCTGACTCTGAATGCACATTTTTTGGAGCTTCATGTTGTGCTTCCTTAGGATGTCAAAGGTTTCTTGTAAGTGCTTAAGATGATCACCTGCGTTCAAAGGCTTATCCAACATATCATCTATGTAAACTTCCATGGTTTTCCCTATCTATTTTTCAATCTTTTTATTCACGAGCCTCTGATAAGTGGCTCTGACGTTCTTACGCCCGAAAGGCATCACATTATAAAAATATGTGCTGAAGTTCGTTATGAATGAAGTTTTTCCTAATCCTCCAGGTTCATTTTGATTTGGTTGTACCTAGAATAGGCATCAAGGAAACTCATAAACTCATGCTCGGCCGTCTCATCAATCATTTGATCAATGTTTGGCAATAGGAATAAGTATTTTGGGCACACCTTATTCAGATCCATATAATCTACGCACATGCGAAATTTGTTATTCTTTTTTGGAACTACTACTATGTTTTCTATCTAGTCAGGACACTTAACCTCCCAAATTGAACCGATATTAAGCAATCGAGTTACCTCTTCTTTAACTAATTTGTTTATGACCTCGGCAATAAGGCGTTTCTTTTAAGTTGGGGGTTTAATCTTATCCCCAAATGGAACTTCCTCTCATAGAATTTCTCAAACAATGCAGCTTGTTTCAGTTCTTCCGCTATGGATTTGGTTGTGTCCGTTTCTTTTGGTACTTGGAAATATCTCGGTACCTGATAGGATTTCGACGACTCCTTCCCCTTGTTGATTTCGTTCGGCTCAAGAGCAGGCATCTAATTCCTGTAATTGCTATGTCGCGTGCTCCTTACCTTTACTACTAGAAACTGTGATCGCATTTATCTCCCTTGTCGTCGGTCGATCTCCTCTTATTTGTTTAGTTCCCTCTGGAGTTGGGAATTTCAGAAGTAGATGGTATGTTGACAACACACCCTTCATCTCGTGCAACCATAGTTTTCCAAGAATAATATTGCAGCCCGTATTGTCGTTTACTACTTTAAAAGGGTTTGCCTTCATTATCCCTTCGGCATTCGTTGATAGAAAAATTTCCCACGGGTTGTCATGCTCGCTAAATTGAACCCATCGAGGAGCTTTGTGGCTGAAATGATGCTTCCCGTCACCTTGGATTTTTCCAGCACTCTCCATGGGATAATATTGGCTGAACTCCCTGGTTCCACTGATGGTAGGCTATAATCTCGTGTTTTAGTCTCTTATTGCACTCTAATTTAATGCATTTTAATTGAGTTTGAGCTTTAATCGCTAGTGTTTTGCACTTATTGTATGTTTTATGCCTTAGGAGTGATTTCGTGTGATGTAGGTGTTATGGATATAATTCGTGTGATTTGGATCTTTGATATCTTGGTAAAAGACCAAGGGGTTAAGGTGGGATTTTGTTCGGGGGTCGAGGACTAAGTCTGGATGTCAAAATCGAAGCAAAATGTCACGACCCAAAATCTAACTTAGGTCGTGATGGCGCCCAACAGCGGGGTCAGGTAAGCCAACACTCAAATTACTAAGGTATCTTTCTTATATGATTAAACATTTCAACATATACTCAGTTTCTAAAGCTTAAGACATAAATCGACAAGGATAATTAGCCAGTTCTAATCAAAAGTGGTCATGAGGAGGCGTGAGCCAATATATATATACAGACCCGCAATCCATAATAACTACCACGTGTGTGCCAGGAACTAGCGTCATAAGTCTTAGGGGCATACTAACAGAATATACAAAAGATATAATATACAGTCCCACTGTCTGAAAGAAATAGACGGGAAATAAGCAAAAAAAACTCCATGGTGCTTCCAGAGATCGCCAGGAGAAAGCAGCTCACCGTGAAGTCAAGTCCGTCTATAATCAGAATCAAGCTCCAATGACAACCAGATGCACTTGCTTCAGAACCTGTACAATTAAGTACAGAAGCATAGCATGAGTACATAAATATATATGTACCCAGTGAGTATCCCGCCTAATCTCGAAGAAGTAGTGACGAGAGGTCGACTTGACACTCACTAAGGTCCAACAATATAATTTAACAGAATATGATGAAAACGGTAGGCATGTAAAGGTAGTGAAGCAGCAAATATATAAGGCACTGAAATCCAAGTAAATACTGGAAGTAAATAAACAATTACTACTTCATCTTTCCCCAAATATCTGTCAAATCAATATCCATGAATTCAGTAACAATTAATCATGCGCATACGGGATAAGGACAACCGGCCGGAGCCATAAGATAATCATATATGTGAACTGCCGAGGGTCGAACGGCCCGAACCATAAGTGCACTTTGCCATAAATTACTCACATCTATGCACTGCCGAGGATTGAACGGCTCGAACCATAAGTGCATATTTGCCATAAAGTAATCATATTTATGCACTGCCGAGGATCGAACGGCCCGAACCATAAGTGCATCTTTCAATCCGCCGTGGCGTACGGCCCGCTTCTATGAGAGTGAGGGAAATCACACTCCGCTCGCGGAATGTAAATTGCGAAGCGGTTAAATGCACATACAGTATTCCTTTTTAAATTACTTTTCAGTGAACAATTCCTTAAAATTTCTCAAATTCCATGATCTCAGGGAAATAAGCCGCATGTAACACTTAATTCATTAAGCATATAGTTAATTTCAAGGAAAACACAAGACATGATGTGGGCCTAACTACCCGGACATAATAATAATAGCCGCTATGTACGGACTCTCGTCACTTTGTACGTACGTATCCCCCACAAGTATCACACATAGCATTTCAAACACCTATGGGGACAGTTCCCTCTTACGAGGTTAGAAAGGAGACTCACCTCGCATCGCACCTACTCCCCGGGTCAAGAATGCGCCCGAAACTCTGAACTCGTCACCCAAAGGCCTCGAAGCTAACCAAACATTACGTAAATATATCAAATTATACTCAAAGCATGGAATTCTCCTATTATTTAGTCAAATTCATCATCCAACCCCGGGCCCGCATGCTCGGATTTCAATAATTTTCGAAGGAAACACTCACCCATAACCTAAGGATCATTAATATATGATTTTTGTATGATTTCATAGCCAATTCACGGGTAATTCTCTAAATTCTCGAAAGCCCTAGGTTACTACCCAATTCTTGAATTTTTCACTAATTAGGTAGTTAAATTCAACTAGGAACTCATGCATTAACTAACTTTAGGGTAGAATTTACTTACCTCTCAGTGGCTGGGTTGTGGGGCTCTTTTCCAAGCTCTAAAAGTAGTCTATGGAGGAAGAAAATGGGTGAAAATGGGGTAATCCTGCACTTAAAAACCTTACTTCCTACAGGGGTTTCCGCACCTGTGACTCGACGACCGCACCTGCGAGTAATAGCTCGCACCTGCGGAAAATGGGACAAGGGCCTGGGCTCGCACCTGCGGGCTGGAGTCCGCTCCTGCGGCTCCGCACCTGCAGGAAAGAGCCCGCACCTGCGAGAACTGGGCAACCAACATGGGGGTCGTACCTGCGAGGCCTCGACCGCTGGAGCGGTCGCACATCTGCGACTGGGCAACCGCACCTGCGGTCCACCAGATCAGGTGCACCAGCAACAGCTTCAGCTGGTTTTTGGTCTCGTTTGGTGCTCGAGAGGTACCTGGGCCCACCCAAGCCCCCGTCCAAATATACCAACAAGTCCCATATCATAATACGGACTCGCTCGAGCCTTCTAAACACCCGCNGGACCTCGATAACACAAAAACACGTCCCAAACCACAATATGAACTTAAGGAACTCTTATTTCAATGTTGGGCGCCGAAACAGTCCCGGGTCATCCGAAACACATTCCGAACATACGCTCAAGTCCGAAATCATCATATAAAGCTACCAGAACCGTCGAAACTCGATTCCGGGGTTGTTTACTAAAAATGTTGACCGAAGTCAAACTTGGCCTTGAAGGCCAACCTGAAGGAACCAAGTGTTCCAATATCGCTCTAAACACTTCCGAAACCCGGACCACCCGCCCCCGCAAATCATAAATCACAATAAGCCATTATGGGAAGTTTCATTTAGGGGAACGGGGTCCGATAACGCAAAACAACCGGTTGGGTCGTTACATTCTCCCGCTTTAAACAAACCTTCGTCCTCGAACTGGTCTAGAATCTTACCTGAAGTGCTGAATAAGTGCGGATATCTTCTTCGCATGTCCTCCTCGGACTCCCAGGTCGCTTCCTCGACTGGTTGGCCCCTCCACTGGACCTTCACTGCAGAAACTCTCTTGGACCTCAACTGGCGATCATGTCTATCAATAATAGCAATTGTCTCCTCCTCGTAGCCCAACCTCTCATCCAACTGAATAGTGCTAAAATAAACCACGTGAGAGAAGTCGGCGTGGTACCTCCGTAGCATGGATATATGAAAGACCGGATGAACTCCTGATAAACTGGGAGATAAGTCTAGCTCATAAGCAACCTCCCCAACTCGTCAATACCTCGAAGGGACCTATAAACCTCGGGCTCAGCTTGCCCTTCTTCCCAAACCTCATAATACCCTTCATCACGAGACCTTCAACAGAACCTTGTCTCCCTCCATAAATGATACATCACGCGCCCTCTGATCCGTGTAACTCTTCTATCTGGACTGTGTTGTGCAGATCCTCTCCTGAATCAACTTCACCCTCTCCAAAGCATCCCTCACCAGGTCGGTACCATATAACTTAGCCTCGCCAGGGTCAAACCACCCGATAGGGGAACGACATCGCCGACCATAAAAAGCCTCAAATGGAGCCATCTCAATGCTGGACTGATAACTATTATTGTAAGCAAACTCGGCCAAAGGAAACAACTGGTCCCACTGACCTCCGAAGTCAATCAGCATGTCCTGAGCATGTCCTCCAATATCTGAACTGTACGCTCCGACTGGCCATCAGTCTGAGGGTGAAATGATGTGCTGAGGTCTATATGGGTGCCTGAACCACTGTGCAATGCTCTCCAGAAGTGCGAGGTGAATTGAGGACCTCGATCTGATATAATAGACACCATCACACCGTGCAACCGGACTATGGACAATCGAATCGATTTGATCCCGAAATGATAAATAAATTAAATAAAAATGCAAGACTTAGCGTTGAAATCGAGATAATATAGCTAACAACTTGGTCACTTGAGCAGAGCTTCCGAAGACAATAGTAACAATACCAATAAACAAGAAATAAAGTGTTATTGAGCTTAGAATAATACTCTAATGGCTGTTGAAGTTACTATTTATAGTTGCACCTAGGGAACAAGGTCCTAGGATCAAGCCCCTCTTAAAAGACAATTATGGGGGTCATTGAAGAATATGTAAAGACAGGCTATGAATGCCATATTCTCTATAACAGACTATGTATTTAATACTGCAGAATATTCCTCATTGAATGCTATCGGGCGACAAGCCTTCATTTGTATTCATGAGCAGTATTCCTTTTGGGGGCTTCCAGTGTCAACCAAAATTGTTGTCCCCGGTCTTGATTTCCACCTGTCTCGCTTTTCATCTGTCTCTGATTCCATATGTCGCTCCATTATACGAGTATTTAGTAGTCCCTCCATTTCAATTTATGTGAACACATTTGACTGGGCACGAAGTTTAAGAAAGGAGAGAAGACTTTTGAACTTGTGGTGAAAATAAGGCACATATGTTTTGTGTGGCTTAAATCATTGCATAAAGGTAAATTATTTCCAAATAAGGAAAGGGGTCATTCTTTATGGCACAGACTAAAAAGGAAATAGGTTCACATAAATTGAAACGGAGGGAAAATGAACTATTTTTACCCTGTACAGTTGTTTAGCCAATTGTTGCGGCACAGGTCGGGTAGAGGCCCGCTATGTCTTCTGAGACCTTGATGAGGATTGATAAGTTTAGAAAGATCTTCATTGTTCATTTCGGGTGCACCTTCTGAGGACCCACACGATTACTTGGATCATTTCCATGAGGTGTTGCGCAAAATGGGTATTGATGAGACCAATGGGGTCGGCTTTGCAGTGTTCCAGATGACAGTTTCTACCAAGAGATGTTGGAGAGATTATGTGTTGACCAGACTAGCTGGTTTGCCTTAACTTACCTGGGATAAGTTTTCATATTTATTTCTGGAGAAGTTCGTTCCTTTCACTCTAAGAGAGGAGTATCGCAAGCAATTTGAGCGCCTTCAGCAAGGTGGCATGACCATCACCTAGTACGAGACTTGATTTATGGACCTAGCTTGCCATTCCATTGTATTTATCTCGGCTGAGAGGGAGAGAGTGATGATATTCATTGATGGACTTACTTTGAGTATCAGGATACAGATGGCCAAGGATAGTGGAGATGATGTTTTTTTCAGAGGGCCGTAGATATTATTACACGGGTCGAGATGGTTTGTGGTCAAGAGAGGGGGTCGGTGTATGACAAGAGGCCTCATTATTTCGGTGGCTTAACTGGTGCCTCATCTGGAGGCAGAGGTAATTTTGGTAGAGGCCATCCTCCTAGGCCATTCCAGTCAGCGCTTCAGGCATCCCAAGGTGTTCTAGGTAGTTTTTTTCCTTATGTATCTCATCCTAAGAAGCTAGCCTACAGTGCACCATCATCTCCTATTAGTGCACCTCCAATCCAGAGCTACCACAGTGGTTATCCGGTCCATTTGGGTCAGTCTCAGCTTCAATAGCCAAAGCAGTCGAGAGGGTGTTTTAAGTGTGGGAGTACATGTCACATCATGAGGTGTTACCCTAAAATTTCGAGCAACATGCCACAACAGAGTTCTCGTGCCATGGTTCTGCCATCGGTTGCTTCATCGCTCGCTCATCCAGCTAGATGAAGGTGTTAAACTGCTAGAGGTATAGGTCGGGCCATTAGAGGTGAGGGTCAGACCGTTAGAGGTAGAGGCTAGCCAGCTAGAGGCCTTCCGAGAGGAAGAGGTCAAAGTAGTGGGGCCCAAACTCTTTTTCATGCATCCTGAGATATACCTGAGGCCGAGTTATCTGACGCCATTATCATAGGTATTATTTGAGTTTTCCATGGAGATGCTTCAGTTCTATTTGATCTAGGCTCTACTTAGTCTTACGTGTCATCCTATTTTGCTTCATATCTAGTGGTGCCTCGTGATTCTTTGAGTGCTCCAATGTGTGTGTCCGCGCCTATGGGAGATTCTATTATTGTAGAGCGTATTTATTGCTCGTTTTTATTACTATTGAGAGTCTTGAGACTAGTGTAAATCTCCTACTTCTTGATATGGTAGACTTTGATGTTAGTTTGGGCATAGATTGGCTGTCACCGTATCATGTTATATTGAACTGTCACGCCAATGAATTGACCATATCCATGTCGGGGTTGCCTTGATTAGAGTGGAGAGGGACTCCTTGTCATTCTACCAGCAGGGTTATCTCTTATGTGAAGGCTCGACGTATGGTCGAGAACAAACGTATAGCTTAGTTGGCCTATGTCTGTGATTCTAGTGCGAAGATTCTTTCTATGTATTCAAGACTAGTTGTGTGTGAGTTCCAGAGATGTTTCCTGTAGATCTGATAGGGATGCCACCTGACAGAGATATTGACTTCTGTATTGATTTGGCTCCGGGCACTCAGCCCATCTCTATTCCACCATACTGTATGGCCCCACCTGAGTTGAAAGAATTGAAGGAGCAGTTGCAAGATTTGCTTGATAAGGGATTCATTAGACCTAGTGCCTCACCATGAGGTGCGCCCCTGTTGTTCGTGAAGAAGTAGGATGGTTCGATGAGTATGTGTATAGACTATTGACAGTTGAAAAAAGTCATTATCAAGAAGAAGTATTTATTGCCGAGGATTGATGACTTATTTGATAAGCTTCAGGGTGCCAAAGTGTTTTCGAAGATTGGTTTGAGATCTGGCTACTATCATTTGAAGATTAGGGCATCGGATGTCCCTAAGAGGGCTTTTCAGACTCGGTATGGGTATTATGAGTTCCTAATGATGTCATTTGGGTTGACAAATGCCCCAGCAACATTTATGGATTTTATGAACTGTGTATTTAAACCCTACCTGATTTATTTATTAACATATTCATTGATGATATCTTGATTTACTCCCGTAGTCGAGAGGATCATGAGTAACATCTTTGGGTTGTACTTCAGACCCTGAGAGATAGTCAGTTATACGTAAAGTTTTCAAAGTGTGAGTTTTGGTTGGATTCAGTTACCTATTAGGGACATGTTATATCAGTCGAGGGTATTAAATTGGATCCTAAGAAGATTGAAGCAGTTCAGAACTGGCCTAGACCTACTTCAGATATAGAGATTCAGAGTTTCCTTGGTTTGGCGGGTTATTATCATCAGTTCATTGAGGGATTTTCATCCATAGCCACCCCATTGATTAGATTGATCCAGAAGGGTGCCCCATTCAAGTGGTCCGATGAGTGTGAGCTGAGCTTTCAAAAGTTCAAGACTGCTTTGACTGTTGCCCTTATGTTGGTGTTGACCACAGATTCAGGATCCTACACGGTGTATTGTGATGCATCGGATATTGGGCTCGGTGCAATATTAATGCAGGATGGCAGGATGATTGAATATGTGTCATGGAAGTTGAAGGTTCATTAGCAGAATTACCATGTTCATGACTTAGAGTTGGCAGCCATTGTTCATACGCAGAAGATTTGTAGGCATTACCTCTACGGCGTGTCGTGTGAGGTATTCACGGATCATTGTAGTCTACAGTATTTTTTCAAGCAGAAGGATCTCAATTGAGGCAATGGAGGTGTCTGGAGTTGTTGAAATATTATGATATCACCATTTCGTATCATCCCGGAAAGGCCAATAAGGCGGCCGATGCCTTGAGTAGAAAGGTTGTGAGTATGGGTAGCCT
Organism: Nicotiana knightiana; assembly: GCA_005239525.1. NCBI lineage: Eukaryota > Viridiplantae > Streptophyta > Magnoliopsida > Solanales > Solanaceae > Nicotiana > Nicotiana knightiana. Next base: position 6,695 of record ML377624.1, on the reverse strand, counting down.
TGGATATATTTCAGTTGGTGAGAGACCTATAGCATTAGATGTTCAGACCTTGGCCAATCACTTCATGAGGTTTGATGTTTCGGAGTCTATTCGGGCTCTATTTGCATGGTCTCTCGGTTTTCTTTGTATGAGCGCATTAGAGAGCATCAGTATGACGACCCCCATTTGCTTGTCCTTAAGGACATGGTGCGCCACGGTAGTGCCAAGTAGGTTACTATTAGAGATTATGGGGTGTTGTGGATGCAGAGTCAAATTTGTGTGCCCAATATAGATAGGCTTCATGAGCTGATTCTTGAGGAGGCCCATAGTTCATAGTATTCCATTCATTCAGGTGTCGTCAAGATGTATCAAGTTTTGAGGCGGTATTATTAGTGGATAAGAATGAAGAAGGGTGTAGTTGCATATGCTCAGTGTTTGAATTATCAGCAGGTAAAGTATGAGCATTAGAGGCCTGGCGATTTGCTTCAGGGGCTTAAGATTCCCGAGTGGAAGTGGGATTATATTACCATGGATTTTGTTGTTGGGCTCCCATGTAGTTATTATTCCAGTGGCAGTTTCCTATTCTTCAGAGAGGATGGCTGAGATCTATATCCACAAGATCATTTGCCTTCACGGTGTACCGGTGTCCATCATTTCTGATTAGGGCACGCAGTTCACATCGCACTTCCGGAAGGTCGTACAACGTGAGTTAGGAACACGTGTTGAGTTACGTACAACATTTCAACCCCAGACGGACGGACAGTCCGAGTGCACCATTCAGATATTGGAGGATATGCTTCGCGCCTTCGTTATGGATTTGGGGGGTTCTTGGGATCAATTCTTGCCTCTTGGGAGTTTGCCTACAACAATAGCTACCAATCAAGTATTCAAATGGCTCCCTATGAGGCATTATATAGGAGGCGGTATCGTTCACAGCTTGTTGGTATGAGGTGGGAGAGGCTCGGTTGTTGGGTAGAAATTTGGTTCAGGATGCCTTGAAAAAGGTCAAGATAATTCATGATTGAATTCACACAGCCCAGTCTAAGCAGAAGAGTTATGCTGATCATGGAGTTTAGGATGTTGAATTCATGGTTGGAGAGAGGGTTTTGCTCCGGGTTTCACCCATGAAGGGTGTGATGAGGTTCGAAAGTAAGTGCAAGTTGAGCCCTAGGTATATCGGACCCTTTGAGATTCTTGAGAGAGTTGGTGAGGTGGCCTACAAGCTTGTGGTTCCACCTAGCTTATCATCAGTTCACGTAGTGTTCCATGTCTCCATGCTCCGGAAGAAACACGGTGATCCGTCCCATGTATTGTCGCACCTCGTTTTCTCACGAAAGCGGGTTTCGACATGTGACAACTCTTTTAAATGGGTATAAAAAGAGAAGAGTCTCCACCAAACGATTTTAAGGTGGGTTAGAGAATCTATTTGCAAATAACTATATTTAACTAGTCTATATCACGAAAGATTGAGTAAGGGCCCAAATTACCTCAAGGAGAAGGAGTTAGGCACTCTTCGTGGTCCACAACTGTGGTTCCCGGCCGAAATTACGCTATGTGGTATTATTGGTTTATTGTTGTCCTATGTGATAATATAAGCTAAAGAAATATAAGGAGTCTAAATATCAAATTATAATGGGAAACAAACATTAAAAGAGATTGCACATATAAATGATGTAGATTATACATTAATAAGTGACTGGTACAATTTTTTGTGGACTACAAGGTTCAACCTATTTTGATCTAAAGTTCAAATAAATAAGAGTGCAAGTCGTAAACATATATGGGAGGAGGGGGGTCCTAAGTTTTTAGCCTAAAGGATCACCATGTGCAACATATAATACTTTGCAACTCCTTTAAAGGTAGGGGTTGCTCATATTATTCAGTGGTCACAAACTATCATCTCATGCTACCCAATTACAATCGTAAAGTTTTTTATCTAAAGCATTTTAGTTCAATTCTAAATCGCGTCATATGGTGCATTACGCGTCCCATGCCTATGGTCCAGGAGGCTTTGGACCTACTATTTTGGTGGTTCTAGACTTTACTTAGGATGATCAAAATGACAATAGTAGGCGCACATTCAAAACATGTAGGACTGCACATAGTTAACAGTTAAGGGCTCAAATTGGCCTCCAAAAGTAGGCACCAGTGCACACAAGCAGTCACGAGGTCATGCTAACAATGTTCCAGATTATTAGGCAAAAGGTTGAAGGTAGTCAAGCTTGGGTTCAAGGTACACTAAAATTGTTCAAGACCTATAGGCATGGTTTTTATGTGATTGGACGTCCCAAGAGTTAACACAAGATCGAACTGCTGATTAACAAATGTTTATCAGAACCCTATAGGCATGATCTCTAGGTGGCTTGAAAACGCATGGTTATTTGTATCTGATCCTATAGACATGATATCTAAATGAATAGGGAAATCCTATCCAACAAAGTAATTGAGAACATACACTGGTTCATTTTATTCTTATAGGAATATCGTCTAGGCAGTAGTAGGATAAGGATAGAGTAGCAGCAACCTTAATTAAACACTTTGAAATCCTATACACATGATTCCTTAGATGGTCATATTTGGGCAGTGAAGTTGTTTTAAACGCAGGTTTGTTTCATTAGTTCTATAAGCATGCTGGCATATAAAAATGGATCATATTGGGCAAGTGAAGCTAGATCCTATATATATTTTTTCTACCCTTTCATACGAAAATTAAAGTATCCTAGCCCCCCACTTTCACTAATTCTTATTATTCGTTATTACATATTATTATAGGCCCAAATAGAATAATAAAACAATTACGGACTAAATAGGTTAATTTCATGCCCAAACACAACGACTACAGTGATGCTTTCTGGGCCTTCACCAACCTTGCTATTTGCATACCCAATAGGCCCAACAACCCAGGCTCATAAGGAAGATTACAGCATGCCTGACCAATATTCAAATCTAATAACACACATGGCTCAAAAAGCCAAGCCCAAGCATGAAGATAATTCCTTGCTTACCCATTAATAAACAGCAGGAACATAGGAATGTAAATTCAAACATGTCATTCAAATGACTCATAGTTCAGGCAAGGACACATACACAGGAGTTCCAGTTATTGTTGATACCCAATTTTGCCCTCACATTTTATAAATATCATGTATACTTTCAAAATATCATTTTTGCATTATCACCTAATTTAAAGGGGTCATGTAAGTATTTTCTATAATGTTCCATAATTCTTAAAGCTTTAAAATTAATTTTCTTGCATTTAAATTACTTGAATATGTATTAATTACCCCTTTAAATTATTTTGTGATGACTTATATTATTTGCATCCACATATATGTTTCATAATACTTTACTTCATTTCATATAATTATATTTGTATCTTAAACTATTTACACAAGTTTGCAATAATAGTCTATATGCTATTCATAATTACAATTTTATTATATTAGTTGTGCCGAAATAGAATTTTTATATTTTTATAATGTTAAGCTATTATTTTCAAATAATTTACCAAATAAATAATATTTCATTATTATTTAATTACTTTTACAAATTATTATTTTAATAAAACTTTGTGTATTTAAATTATGCCTAGTTTAAAAGTGAAATTCAGACCAAAAACAGGCCCAGAACATTTGGCCCGCTTTATTTCGCCTTCAGTAGCCCATCCAAACAACCCCTTCTCTATACCCGGTCGGGGCCCGTTTTGTAACCCTCCCCATCTCTCTTATAATTTTGGGTGTTGATCTCAAATGATCAACGGCCCATAAACCATCCCTCTCTTTAATTAACCAAACTCAGCCGGAAACCCTACCACTTCTCAAAAGTTGTCTCCCTCAAACACTTTCCTCTCTTCTCACACCAAACCCTAGTCGCCTCACTCCAAATCTCGATCCGTACCCAAGAAAATATGTAAATCTCCCATATTTCCTTTCCTTTTTCTCTACTCACATCATTTCTTTCCCATTTTCTTGACACTACTCGTTTGGTATGGAATTCTTTAATGAAACCGGTATTTGGGAGGTTTCTTTGGCTCAGATTCTTGAGGGTTACTATATTCTCGACTTGATACATTCACCATAAGGATATATGAGACCGATTTGAAAAGATTCTTCGGCCATTTGTGATTTCGGACGAAACTAGGGTTAGCCTAATTTTTCTCCTAATTTGGTTAAATCGATTATGCATGCTCTTCTTTCCTTATTTATGTTTGATTGACTATTTTTCCTTGTTTGGATGTTTTGTTTTTGCTATATAACCCCTCCCCAATTTCCCCTTTGGAGACATTATTATTGCTATTACTTTCACTCTCACTTGTTCTACTATTCTAAGTTTGAGACCTTGGCCGGCTGAAAGCCAAGGCCACCGGAATTAAATTGTTGGTCTTTTCTTAGTGCAAGCACTGCTCGAGGTTAAGTTGAAACCCTTGGTATTTTTGGAGTCCTGTTGTTCCTTCTCTATTACTGCTGACTGAACTACCATTCGCACTCGATTTTTCCTTTAGTTGCCTGTTAATCTGTAGATTATTAGTATTCCTGGTTCTTACAATTTTAACTATTTCCCTTCTGATTGTCTATGTTATGAGTGTTCTGTGTACCAATATTGTTTGAAATTTCGTGAGTAAGAATGACTTAGTTTACTTGTTATTTGTGACCCCCCCCCCCAGCACTGTATTGTGGTAGGCTTTACTGTAATCCTATTGTCTTACCGATGTCCTACAGTTCTATTTTCTCTAATATCGAACTTGATAGGATTCAACATATATAGTGTACTCTCATTATGTGTATTTGAATCGAACGGATTCTATCTTTCTTAAGTGTTACCTAACTTTAGTGTTAACCTTGAATTTTGTATAGTTTCATCTTCCCTGAGTCCCTGTATCACCTTAGTTTTTTTAGCCTTCTTGAGATGATTGATGTTTGCCTAAATTTGAATATGTTAAGTCTCTCACGTTTGAACTAAGTGGGTGTTTGTAAGTCGATTTGGACTACGCCTACTAGTCTGCCTGCTTTCAAGAAGTCTTGTTTGATTACCAATTAGTTGTGACCATGTCATGTGTTTATATCTCACACTTGGTGAAATCATGAACAAGCTGATAACTTTCCTTAGAATTAATCCATGATCGCATGTTCTTGCATGCCAATACTATTTAAAGTTTTCAGACCAAGCATGACTTATACCTTTAGTGAACCCCAACAAAGCTTTAATTATTCTATGTTATTATAATTCTGTTATCATGATGAAATCCTGCCATGCTAGTGTTAAATTTACTACAGTCTAATGCCTTTGATTAATTATGGCTGTATAATTGATCTTATCATACATAATCAACCTGCAGAATCTCTGGTTTCTTTAAAATTAAATGAATGCCTACTAGTTACTCTGTCACCCCATGGAACTGTGTCTATATGACTGTTTTGTAGGACTAGTTTCAAGCATGTCTTACTTTAGACCCTCCTGGTAAACTTTCTATAAGTGAAATCCTATTGAATCAGTTATGTATCATGTTTTTTTTAGACCCTTGTCTGTTGAAATCTCTTTGACAGTTTTTGTTCTATTCTTATTCGTGTGCCTCTTTACCTCTGCGATATTATTTTAACAAGCATAGTTTCTCCATTAGCTACAACATCTAAGTATTCCCCTGCATATACGTCTGTACCTGAAGTTATTTGAGTAATTAGTTTGTGTGGGATGTTACTTGTGGCATTTATTTTTTGTTACTGGGTAAGCAAGGCAATTATCTTCACGCTTGGGCCTAGTCTGGAGTATTCTTATACTAGCATGAAAGTTTAGAAAACATGCCTATATGGTCAATGTGTTCTATTTGTGATTACGTCAAGCACACCTTACCTGTAGTTTTGCTTAGTGTATGTTGTACTAAACGGAACTATGCCTATATAATCAAGTACACACTTCACTTAACTCGTCAAAATATGCTACACTTGTTTCCATGTCTATTATTCAATGATTTTAGATCATTTGCCTATATGATACAATAATGCAATACCTTCACTAATCTAGATACCATGACTATAAGGTTTAATAATTGATCAACTGCTTCATGGTGCTTTTGCACTGTCTCACTTAGATTGCATGGCAACGGGGATAAAATGTTATAAAATCAAGTCTAATTGTCAATTATTAGAAATCCTAGCTATAGGATACAATTATACACCTAGAAAGCCTGTCTATAAATCAAGTGTTATTAATTCTGAGCTTTCAAACAGTTTCACTTCCTCATTGCACAAACAATTTAGAGATCATGCCTATAGGGTTTGTAATACCTATAATCTGCGGACTCATTGGTCTGAAACAACAATGCTTCTTGTATGATACTGGAATTCGGAATCACCTAGAGGCCATGCCTATAGGACTTAATGACTCTTAAGTCTTAATTCTGAAATTGTTTGTTGCCTAATATAAGAATCTGATCGCGTGCTTTTGTGCTTATGTGTGGAGGTCAACTTGAGCCTTTCATTGCAATTGTGTGTAGTCCTATATGTTTTGAATGTCACCTAGTTTTATCATTTTTGAGCAACCTAAGTAAAGTCTAGAACCACCTAATAGTAGGTTCAAAGCCTCCTGGACCATAGGCATGGGACGGGTAGTGCATGCATATGATACATTTAGAATTGAATTAGAGTGTCTTTAAGTAATAACTTCAACATAGTAATCGGGTAGCAGAGATGATAGTATGTGCCCACTGAATAATATGAGAA
>ML377622.1:42724-90870 GCA_005239525.1 Nicotiana knightiana | reverse complement strand
ACACTTTGGGAGCAAGCAACAGAAGTTCCAGCTGTAGTCATGCAGTTGGGATAAGGACTGAACCCAGGTGGATAGGATTGATCAGGCAATGAGACCGGAATGGTAGTTGTCGAGATGAGTGTGAATTCTGGGAAACCCTGAACAAAGAAGGGTTCTCCTTGGCCATTGGCCCATGCTTGACATATTTCAGTCATTTTCTGTTCCAGTACTCTATTTTCCTCAACCACAGTAGACTCTTGTTGAACCTTCTGACCCTGAGTCTCAAGACTGCTAGTAACAGCTTCAAGGTCGCTTGTCATTTTTTCCTTGAATTTTGTGTTGACAGCTTACCACAAACCGACCACATCAAGTTATCTTCACAATTCAAATCAAAGAACACGTTAGAATGGACTCAGTCGGTCCTTATTATCATTCTTTTTTTTTCTTTTCACTTTTTTTTTTATTTTCAAAATCATTCGATCGAACCTGATATGGGTTACCTACGTATCATGACGCCGCATGAATCAGATCTTGCGTAGTTCGGGAAGATTAGGAATAAATAAAATAAACTAACTCTTTTTTTTTTTTTAATTTTGAATTTTATTTTTGTTTTTTAATTTTCGAAAGAAAGACTTATAAAGAAAAGAGAAAATATTTTTTGATTTCAATTTTCTTTTTTCTTTTCTTTAAATTCTTTTTTTTCGGTGAATTTCGAAAGAAAAACTTCTAAAGAAGAAAGAAAAATATTATTGGATTTTATGACTTTTATTTTGAATTTATGAAAGAAATACTTCTAAAGAAAAAGAAAATATTTTTGAAGCTTGAATTTTCTTTTCGATTTTCGAAAGAAGAATGAAAATATTTTTGGATTTTTGATTTTATCTTCTTTTTTTTATTTTGTTTTTTTTTTTTAAAAGAAAGACTTCTAAAGAAGAAAGAAATATTTTTTTTGGATTTTTGATTTTATTTGTCACTTTTTTTTTCTAATGAAAGACTCCTACACATAAAATATTTTTTTTGTATAAAAAAATTCTTTGTTTTTATTTTTCGGGATTTTCTAAAACAAAGACTCCTAAAAAGGAATTAAAGAAAAATATTTTTGATTTTTTTTTTCTTTAAAAAAAAAGGGATCAAAGAGAGACTTTTCTAAAGAAGAAAGGAAAGGAAAATATTTTTGGATTTTTTTTTTTTTTAAATTGAGGAAAATAAAAAGGTAGAAAAATAATTTTTTTTTTTTTTTGGGATTTATTTTAAAAAAAATGGAATTGGGGAATCAAAGAAAGACTTTTCTAAAGAAGGAAGGAAAGGAAAATATTTTTGGATTTCTTTTTAAAATGGAGGAAAAATGAAAAGGTAGAAAATATTTTTTTTGGGATGTTGATTTCATTTGTTTTCCTTTTCTAACGAAAGACTTCTACAAAGAAAACTATATATTTTATTTTTTTTTTGGGTTTTCTTTTTTTTTTTTTTAAAGAAATCATATTACTTTATTTGAGATTTTCTAAAAAAAAGACTTCTAAAGAAGGAACTGAAAGAAAATATTTTTGGATTTTTGTAAAAATAGGGGCCGGAACCGATGAGGTTTGCCTACGTATCTCACATCCGGTGAGAATCAGACCCGCGTAGTTCTGCAGTTTTGACGGAACCGGAAAAATATTACTTTTGAAAACATTCACTTAATTTTTTTTATTTATAGACATAGTTTCATATTTCGAATAACTACCTCGCACTCTTGGTTTTTCTGTTTGTTTTTATTTTTAGCCGGTCAACACACAAGCCGAAACAAATAAATGCATACGTAGCAGGTAAGATGCATCAGGATAGTCTTTCATTTCGGGTACTCCTGTCCTAGACGGACCCAACCCCTGTGTTGAGTCCCCTAAGTTAAATGCACATGATGCAAATAAGCGTTCCTACTAGGGATCCGGCATGAGGTTTTGTTATTCTAAGTTTAAATTCTGGGGTTTATTGTTCTAGACCTGGCTTACCCGAGCGGACAGCTCGAGCTNATTGCCGGTCCATTTAACACTACCTGAATTGATGTTGATTGCTTTTAGATTCTCGAATTAACCTGAAAATCTCACTTTCAAGTCCTACTTTAAATAAACAACATATTCATGTGGAGCACATATTAATTACTATATGAATGCTTTGTGCAACATCAAAAACACCTTTTCCACACGGATCTGTACTACTTTCATGCATTCGAGTGATTCAAAAGTAAATCAGCTCGGCAAGTGATATTGGAAAACATTTTTTGAACACATGAAACAGAGAAAATTATTGCAAAGTCATAGCATTATAACATCCAATCAAACAATTACATGACTGAATTAGAACTCATACCTTGACCATAAACAAAAGATCCTGAAAGCCATATAAAGGCTGAAAATAAGTATAAGCTGACGCTCAACAACTAATCCGCAGAATCAACAACAGCGTCATACTCGGCCTTAAACCAAAAGCAGCTGAGAACCCCCATAAATTCTTCAAATAATTACAACTGAAGTCAAGAAGCCTTTTAAATCTTGTTGCTATGGTGTTTTGTTTTTCTTTTTTCAGATCTGAATGCCGACAATTGGAATTCAGTGTTTGTTTTAGTGTTTTTCGGAGTTGAGATGTGTGTGTATGTGAGAGAAGAGAGTGTGGAGGTGAGAGTGAAGAGAAAGGGAGTGGCGGCTGGCGGTTGGCAGTTGGATGCTAGTTGCTGGCGGCTGGCAGTTGGCGGCTGGCGGAGAGGTGAAGGAGGTGTAGTCGATGAAGATATTTGGAGAAAGAGGTCCGGCGGTGGCTGTTTTCTTTTGGGAATGGAGGGAGGGGGGTCTGTTTGTTTAGATGATAAGGGGGTGAGGAAGAAGCAGAGGAGAAGGGGAAACGACAACTCTCATCGAGATTAGGGATCTTCTTCAAAATTAGGTCTAGGTCTAGATTTTAGGAAAGTGGGGTTTTTAAAGAGGGGGTATTTGGTTGGGCCTGGGATTTTGGGCTCTAAAATTGGGTAAATTTGAAATAAAAGGCCAAATTGTTCTTTCAAAAATAGCTACTTTACTACTAATTAAATTTGTTTTTACAAAAACGACCTAATTAACATTTTAACTAATTAAGTAAACTAATTGATTAAAGCTAATGTATATTTTTTGGTGATTTTCATGTATTAATCTAACAATTAAAGAGTAATTAATTCCTAAAAATACAAATTAAACCTAAGGTGGCATGAAATGAAAATGTGACAATTTTTTATGATTTTTATATAATTTTGAAGTATTAAACATGCAGGACATGCAACTAAATAAAGAAAAGTTCCTAAAATTCACTAAAAGTTATTTTTTGATTATTTATAGGAGTAATTTCTATGCGGGGCAAAAATTGGGTGTTCACAGTGACAAATTTCGAGGCACTGCAAGCCACGAATAAAGCACTACAATCAGGTGGCATATCAAATAAGAAAGAAGTGGGAACAGTAATGGTTGCCCAAGCCCCAAAAACTCCATTTGTATACCAAACACCTCCACCCACATACCAACCATCACCTCCCAGATATTCCCAACCTACTACCGCCCACCATACCTATAATTCCCAACCATCATATTATCAGTCGCCTCCAACTCGTCCAAACTACCAAAAACCCAAGCCTAATTTTGACCGCAAACCATCTAGACAGTACACCGCCATTGCTAAACCCATCGACCAGTTGTACGAAAGGTTGAATGTTGCTGGTTATGTCACCCCTATTCCCGTTGTGGTAATGGAGAATTTACCTCAATGGGTCAATCCAAACAAGACCTGTGCGTACCATTCTGGTATGAAGGGACACAGTGCTGATGAGTGTCGCACCTTGAAAGACAAGATCCAAACGCTGATTGATAATAAGGTCATACATGCAAAGGAAACTGCACCTAATGTCCGCAACAATCCCCTCCCAGATCATAGGGGCGAAGAGGTCAATGTAATAGAAATTGATGAAGAGTGGGATCCCGAGGGGTCAATCGGGGCTTATTCGGGAAGGTGATGATCCTAAGAAGCCTGAAGTCATGCTCAATCCCATTGTGGTACAGGTACAATCGCCAGTTGAAGTTGAGTTATCCGTATCAGCTCCCTTCAAGGTAGAAGTGACCCCACCTGCAGCAATACCTTCTCCATTTAAGGTGGAGATGGCCACACCTTTCACTGTGACGGTGGCAACCACACCGCCATTCAGTTCCAATGTTGTACCTTGGGACTATGTGGCCGAGGCTAGAAGAAAAGGAAGGTCGAAAATGGAAGAATCCGGTGCTGCACAAGGAATTACTAGAACGGGAAGGGTTTATACACCTGAACATTTGGGAGAATCCAGTAAGCAAGCTTCCAGTAAACCACCCGTTATTGATACTGGTCCAGGTGACCTCTGGAGGAAGGTATAGGCACGGGAGTACTCTGTCGTCAATCATCTGAACAAGACCCCCACCCAAATATCTATCCTGTCGTTGCTGCAAAATTCTGAGGCACACATGAATGCTCTGATGAAGGTATTGAATGAAGCATATGTGCCCAACAACATCAATAGCGGAAAAATGGTCAATATGGTGGGGCAAGTGCTAGAAAGCCACAAGATCACTTTCCATGAGGACGAGTTTCGACCTGAAGGGTTAAGTCACAACAGTGCACTGCACATCACGATGCAATGCGAAGATAAGTTTATCGCCAGAGTTTTGATAGATGGAGGATCTAGCCTCAACATTTTCCCGTTGAAAATTCTGAAGAAGTTGGGCAAGGTTTTACACGAGATACGAGCAGGAACTATGAATGTGAAAGCGTTCGACGGGTCTCAAAGGGATACCATTGGAGAAACTAATCTCTGCATGCATATGGGTCCCACCTGGTTTGATGTTGAGTTTCATGTGTTGGACATATCTGCCTCCTACAATTTTCTGATGGGACGACCTTGAATACATGCCACTGGGGCTGTAGCATCTACTTTGCATCAGGGCATGAAATTTGAGTGGAACCATCAAGAAGTAATCATCCATGGAGATGAGAGTAACCCTATTTACACCAGTCAGACAGTTCTGGTGGTTGAAAGCAGAAGGAGGTTAGGTAGAGAAACTTACCACCGCATCGAGCGTGTTAATGAAATCGAAAAGGATAAGTGTTGGAGTATCAAGATAAAGAGCATATGGCATGGCAAGGGTACGAACCTGGCAAGGGGCTCGGTAAAAACCTTCAGGGTATCTCCAAGCCAATACAACTGAAGCGTCATGGTACCACCTTTGGGCTGGGGTACCAATACACCTGGCAGGAATATGATGATTGGTCACCACCGTGGCGTGATCCATACTACCCTCTTGAATAGCCCGTACCGCACTTAAGTCAGACTTTCAATCAGGCCGATATTATATGGGGGTCAGAGGAAGAAGAAGCATTGGCAGCATTGATGAATTTGTTCTTGGAAGATGATGATATGGACTGATGTGTGATCGTCTAGGAGGAGAAGAAGGAAGGCCCTACCATCCAAGCTGTGGAGAGAGGATCATTCCTCAACAACTGGAATGTTAGACCATCAAGGGCCCGACGAGTCCCAGGCATTACTATTTCCTATCTTGATGAAACAACAAATGTGACATGTAATGAGACAATGCAACAAAAGGATAGTGATTCAGAAGAGGAAGATGTAATACCTGAAGAGATTGTCAGAGAGGTAGAGGATTTTGAGAACAAGCCCAAGCCTAACCTGGACGAAACTGAGATAGTCAACTTGGGAGATTCTGAAACCGTCAAGGAAACCCGCATAAGCATCCATTTGTTACCGTCAGAGAAAGAAAAATACACTCGGTTACTCAAGGAATATGAGGACATCTTTGCATGGTCATACGACGATATGACCGGATTAAGAACATCCATAGTGGCCCACAAGTTGCCCACAAACCCAATGTGTGCGCCAGTAAAGCAGAAACTCAGGAAATTCAAGCCGGACATGAGCCTGAAAATCAAGGAGGAAGTTACTAAGTATATCAAAGCCAAGGTCCTTAGGGTAGTTGAATATCCAACCTGGTTAGACAACATTGTGCCTGTTTTGAAGAAGGATGGGAAAGTCAGAGTTTGTGTTGATTATCGGGATCTCAACAGAGTCAACCAAAGGATGATTTCCCGCTGCCGAATATACACATTCTGATCGACAATTGTGCCAAACATGAACTCCAGTCCTTTGTAGATTGCTTCGCAGGTTACCATCAAATCTGGATGGATGAAGAAGACGTCGAGAAATCAGCCTTCATTACACCATGGGGAGTGTACTGCTACAAAATGATGCCATTCGGTCTAAAGAATGATGGGGCCACCTACATGAGGGCCATGTCAACTATTTTTCATGACATGATACATAAAGAGATAGAGGTACATGTGGACGATGTCATCATTAAATCCAAGAAGGACACAGATCACATAGCAGACTTGAGGAAATTCTTTGACAGATTGCAGAAATACAACCTGAAGCTAAACCCTGCAAAGTGTGCGTTTGGGGTTCCTACCGGAAAGCTGTTGGGATTCATCGTCAATCACCGAGGAATAGAATTGGACCCATAAAAGGTCAAAGTCATCCAAGAATTACCACCTCCAAAAAGCAAGAAAGATGTGATGAGTTTCCTGGGATGCCTCAAGTACATCAGCCGCTTCATAGCACAGTCCACAGTGATATGTGAGCCGATTTTTAAAATGCTGAAGAAGCACGTTACAACCAGTTGGCCGAGGATTGTCAAAAGACTTTTGAAAAAATCAAGGAATACTTGTCCACGCCACCAGTTTTAGTCCCACCGGAGCCGGGCAGACCACTGCTACTCTACCTTGCAGTGTTAGATGGAGCTTTCGGTTGTGTTTTGGGACAGCATGACGAGACAGGGAGAAAGGAACAAGCCATCTATTACCTGAGTAAGAAGTTCACCCATTATGAAGCGCGATACTCTTTGCTGGAACGCACTTGCTGCGCATTAACCTGGATAGCTCAGAAACTAAGACATTACTTCTGTGCTTATACGACGTACCTCATATCGAGGATGGATCCCTTGAAATACATATTTCAGAATCCTATGCCCACCGGAAAGCTGGCCAAGTGGAAAATCTTGCTGAGTGAGTTTGACATCATCTATGTAACTCAGAAAGCAGTCAAGGGACAAGCATTGGCAGACCATCTTGCTGAAAATCCTGTGGGAGGAGAATACGAACCCCAGAAAACGTATTTTTCCTGATGAAGAGGTATCATTCGTAGGAGAAGACATTGTTGAAGCCTACGATGGTTGGAGAATGTTCTTCAACGGGGCGGCAAACTTCAAATGAGTCGGCATTAGAGCCGTCTTGGTATCAAAAACTGGTCAACATTATCTGGTGTCTGCAAAACTCAGATTCCCCTGCACTAAAAACATGGTGGAATATGAAGCTTGCATATTAGGGCTCAACATGGCTGTTGATATGAACATTCAGGAACTGTTAGTGATCAGCGATTCAGATCTGCTGGTGCACCAAGTACAAGAAGAATGGGCTACCAAGAATTCCAAGATATTGCCATACCTGCATCATGTGCAAGAAATGAAGAACAGGTTCACAAAAATGGAGTTTTGGCATGTCCCCAGGATTCAGAACGAGTTTGCTGACGGATTGTCTACTTTGTCATCAATGATACAACATTCCAGACAAGAATTTCATCGATCCCATTCCAGTGAGGATCCATAATCAGCCGGCAAACTGTGCTCATGTTGAAGAAGGAACATATGGAAATCCCTGGTTCCACGACATCAAAGAATATTTGACAAAAGGAGAATACCCAGAGCATGCAAACCATACTCAGAAACGCACCCTTCGGAGATTGTCCAATCACTTCTTCAAAAGCATAGGAACCCTATATAGGAGAACTCCCGATCTGGGACTGTTAAGGTGTGTTGACGCAAAAGAGGCTTCTAAATTGCTCGAGGAGATACATGTCGGAACCTGCGATCCACACATGAATGGATTTGTCTTGGCCAAGAAGATACTCAGGGTCGGTTACTTTTGGATGACCATGAGAAGATTGCATCTGGTATGTTTAGAAATGCTACAAATGTCAGATACATGCATACATGATAAAAGTGCTGCCAAACGAGCTTAATGCAACGAGCTCACCTTGGCCCTTTGATGCTTGGGGATGAACGTCATTGGTCCGATCGATCCCACCGCCTCAAACGAGCACCGGTTCATTCTGGTAGCCATCGACTACTTCACTAAATGGGTTGAAGCTTCATCTTACAAAGCTGTGACTAAGAAGGTCATTGTGGATTTTGTCCGCGACCAAATCATTTGTCGATTTGGAGTTCCAGAGTCCATCATCATCGACAATGCCGCCAATCTCAACAGTGACCTAATGAAAGCCATGTGTGAAACTTTCAAAATCAAACACAAGAATTCTACAGCATACATGCCTCAAATGAATGGAGCCGTAGAAGATGCCAACAAAAACATTACGAAGATACTAAAAAAAATGGTAGAGAATCACAAACAATGGCACAAGAAACTACCATTCACCTTACTGGGATACCGTACCACAGTCCGCACATCAACCGGGGCAACCCCCTACTTGCTAGTTTATGGTACTGAAGTTGTCATTCCCGCCGAAGTGGAAATTCCTTCCTTGAGGATTATACAAGAAGCCGAGCTCAGCAACACAGAATGAATAAGGAGTCGATATGCGCAGCTAGCCCTCATAGACGGAAAGAGGATGAATGCAGTATGTCACGGTCAGCTTTATCAGAACATAATGTCCAAAGCCTTCAACAAAAAAGTCAAGCCAAGACAGTTCACACCGGGACAACTGGTGCTGAAAAAGATCTTTCCACATCAAGATGAAGCCAAACGGAAATTCTCACCCAACTGGCAAGGTCCTTACATAATTCACAAGGTATTAACAGGAGGAGCACTCATACTCGCAGAGATGGACGGAGAAATCCGGCCAAAGCCTATCAATTCAGATGCAGTCAAAAGATACTATGTGTAAATCATTTTATGTTTCTTCCTATGATGTAAATCGAACTACGCTCGACCTGATTCCCGTTTAAGAGGGGATACGGACGCAGCCCTGTGGGTTCGGTCACAATTCAATAAAATTTCTATTTTCCCCACAATCAGAAACTGGGGAAGAATTTTGAGGAGGACCCAATCAAAATTCCGAAGCAAGTTCAGCCAACAGCAGCGTATGGAGCGGCCATAATAGTCATCTAGTTAGCTGGGGCAGAATTTTGAGGATCCTCCTCAAAATTCTACGGTGAAAGAAGTCGCAATGTATATGATTATGTCACAGTTACTGGTTCATATAACTGATTTCTAAACTATATACTACTATGTCTTTTGAAAATTATGCACGCATGATTTTGGAAAAGAAACTTTGCTTTAGCAAACGTACCCTAACAACTTGAGCAGGATCCTCGGACAGAACAGAGCATATCAAGCAAGCAAAGACACGAACCAACCTCCCCCGGCAAAACTCACAAATTTTCTTTGGATGCAGGACTGTGTCATCATAATAAACATCATCGCAATAACACAATCACTATGCACGAGACACATTGTCAACTAAGAATAATTCGCTCTTACTCTTTTCTTTGCATGAGACTAAGCTCTGTATCCACCTTGCATGAGGATAAGCCCTGCCTCCCACTTGCATAAGGCTAAGCACTGTCCTGAACCTTGCATGAGGCTAAGCCTTGCCTCTTCACTCGCATAAGGCTAAGCACTGCCTTCTCTTCGCATGAGACTAAGCTATTGTCTCAATCTTTCATAAGGCTAAGCACTGCCTTCTATTTGCATGAGACTAATCCTGCATGAGGATAAGCCTTGCCTCCCATTTTCATAAGGCGAAGCATTGCCTTTTCCTTGTATAGGACTAAGCACTGTCCGAATCCTGCATGAGGCTAAGCCCTGCCTCTCTATTTTCATAAGGCTAAGCATTGCCTTCTCCTTGCATGGGACTAAGCATTGTCCTAAAACTCGCATGAGGCTAAGCCCTGCCTCCCTATTTGTATAAGTCTAAGCGCGGCTTTCCCTTTGCATGGGACTAAGCACTGTCCCTAATCCCGCACGAGACTAAGCACTGTCTCTCTTGTATTATTCTTTTCTCTCGGGTTAAGCTCTTCCCTCCACTTCATACAAGACTAAGCCTTGTTTTGTTTCTTCTAGCATCATGTCTTTGCACCTCATGGGCTGAAATATAGCCAACTTATCCGAAGGCGTCATAGTCTGAAGGCACCATCCTTATAGCCGGAAGACATCATGCCATGGCCTGGATTTCTCAAACTTGCACATCATTATTCAAAGGCGTCATGGTTCGGAGGCACCATTTCCATGGCCCGAGAACATCACTTCATGACCTACGAATCCCTTACCACACAAATCATGGTCCGGGACATCATGGTCTAAGGACGTCATCCTCAACCATCCAAGGACAATTTTCATGGTCTGAATGGAAATTGCATCATGTCTAAATTCACGCAAATTTATACGCATATACTTGTCGTACATATTTTGACTTGCAGGTGACCCAGTGAGCAACTGTTATCCTAACAGGAGCAATCCCGCTCCAATTCCTTCATACTATTGCAAAACTGACCGCTCATCATCACCGTTTCACCTATTCGATACCTTCTATCCGTCCTTGTGACAACTTCAACGGTTTATTCCACTGATGAATCCAGAACAACACATGGCCTGATTCTTGTAAAATCAGGGATATGTAGGCATCTCGAAAATGGAGTGCGGCCTATATCTCTCAGATCGCTCTATCCGATCAAAATTGGCCATCATATCTTTACCCGACAACTCTTTCATCCTTCCCGGGTAAAGAGGGACAACTGTTGATACCCAATTTTTCCTATATTATTTCCAAAATACATATATACTTTCAAAACAATGCATGAGCATCAATTAATATTTTTTCCATAATTTTCTGTAATTTTTAAAAGGATTTCTAATTATTTTATTGTCCAAATAATTATTAATTGCATCACAAATAATTTTATAATAATTTTATTGTTTAATTATCATCATTTATATTCGTACTAAGATTTAATTATTTTATGAATAACCATACTTACATCTTTAGGTTATAATTTCAATAACTTTGCAATAATAGCCCATATGTGCATAATTACTTTATCTTACAAGAAAATGACTTTTTATATTTTTATAATATTAAGTAATTAAATCATTTTCATGCATAAATATGATTTTTATCACTTATTAGCTATTTCTATAAATTATTTTATCAATTAATTGAGAATTTAACAAATAGCCTCTTTTAATTTGATTTTCGGACTTAGCCCAATTACTACCCCAACCCAATTAAACCAACCTAATATCCATAATCCTGATCCAATACCCATAACCCATAACCCATAACCCAATTCTTTAAACCCACCCCAACCCAGATTGAATCTTGGCCGTTGATCCCAAAAGATCAACAGTCCAGGATACCTTACCTTTTTTAATTAACCAAACCACCCCAAACCCTACTCATTTTTTCACAGCCCGCCACCCTAAAACCCTCTCCTCCTCTCTTCTCTCTCTCACCCTCCTCCTAACCCTAGCCCGCCGTCACCAAAATCCCTTCGATCCATGGGTTTCTTCTTCGATTCTAGGCCTTATCCGGCCTCATATCATTACTGGTTGTTCAACTTTCATGTTACTTGATGGAATCTCAAAGATATTCTAACAAACTTGGTTCAAATCCCTCATTTTCTCGATGAGTCCGGCCTCTGCTTATGTTTTACTATTTCTGGCTAAATCCATTCAGATCTCTTTAGATATGAAGCGGTTTGAGTTTGTTTGTTACTTTTCCTTTAAGATTCTGCTATTTTTTCTATTATTGTTAACCGATTTTTGTTTTCCCTAAAATCTAGGGTTCGATTTTCTTTTAAGAGATTTCTGCAAAATATTTCAAACGTTTAAGTGTTCAACTCCGATTTTCTTTACTTTTTCGCCTGGTTCTCATATCTATGTCTGCATATCCTAAGGTTTCTAATTATTCTAGTGCTTGCTATAATGGCTACTCGTTTACTTCAACCCTGTCAAGTAAAAGGGGTTAATTGATTTATTTGCCTAATTAAGGTTTGAAATTCTGTTTTCTTTTAAAACTGATATCTCTCTGAAGATTTTTACCTATTATTTCCTTATATGTGATTCATGATTGGTACTACTTTCCTTAATGGTATTACTGGCTTGATTTTTGGGCTTTGATTATTGTGACCGACCTATAAATGGTCTCTGGACTTATTGCTTACCTTATTAAACCTCAATCTTGTCTGATAATTGATTTCGTATGAGATTCTTCATAATTTAAGTGACATTTTAGGATTATGTTCTCTTAATTGATTGGTGTTTAGCCCTAATTAATTGATTAATTGATGTTGCATGCCTTATTTCTGCTCAATTAGTTCTCCTGCCTTATTGGGCTTACCCTGTTGTATGCTATATAAACCTTTCATTATTTGAAGAACGAACAGACGCTAAGACACAAGCTCAGGCTCACAAACCTACGCTCACACACTTACACACACACTACTTGAGTTCTTCTTATTTTGCTGCATTTTCTAGTCGGCTGAAAGCCAAGGCTAGACTCTTGGATTCCAATTTCCTACACCTTCCTGACTACTTTCCCCCTAACTGGTATGCCTTAAAACTGTTCTCTTGTTCTATTATATATGTTTACGTAGTCAGTTTATTACAAAAATACAACATGCTTATGTGTGACACATGATTCCTGACCATTTCCTTCCCAACTACTATGCCCTAATCCTTGTTATCTCAATTTGCTCTATATGACTATGTGGTTAGTATAATTCAAATTTCAATATGCTTTTGTTTGATCCATGATACTTGTTTACTTCCTTCTGAAACTAGCATGCTACTACCCTATCCTGCTCTATGTGTTTGTTTGGTTAATTATCCCAAACTTCAGCATGTTTCCTGTTTAATACATGTCTATATGATTTCACCTAGTGGTAATTAATGAACTAAGTAATCCTCAGTAATATGAAACCTTGTTTGGTTCAGCTATATGTTCCCTATTCTGAGCATGTTTAGACATTACAAATATGTGTAGCCAATCCTGTCTGTTAGTTCAAAGTGTTCCTGCTCTTTGTAAATCACTTTAAGTACTAGTATGAATACTTAGTGTGAATAAGTGCTAATCTGTTTAAAACTATGTGATTGTTTGTTTCTTGGCCCAGTTCTGTTTGCAACTATGTGGTTTGGACCTATTCACTTCTGAAAATTAAATTGTTTTTCTTTCTAAAAACTGTCTCTCTATCCCTTATATACTATTTTTAAATTTTTACTCTTAGTTATCTAGGTTCCTACCACCCCCAATGTGAGTACTGCCTAGGGTCCTTGAGACTCCTCCGAACTCTGACACATTGGGGTTGGTCTTCCAATCTTTCACAAACTGTTTCTCTAAAAAGGGTTCTGGTGTGAGCATTGCCCAGGGTCCCTGAGGCCCTTGGGAACTTTGACACACCAGAAGCCCACTTTGTGTATCATGGATGGACAATCTGTACTTCATACTTGCTTGTTTGAAGGCCTGGTTTCCAGGTTGACATTGGGCCTCCTAAGGCTTCCTATAGTGTAATGATTAGTATTATGTGATTCATTCGTATTGGGATGTAATAATCTCTGTAATAACATATCCAGGGTTATTAGTAAAAAGCTGGGGAGGGGTTTCTATATGTCTTTGTTCAAGTTTGGGGTAGAAATCCCGCCTATAGGTCCATTGTATTTATTCCTTATTTGCATTTAGAGATCCTGCCATAGGGTTCCCTTCTGGCTGTTTATGACTCCGAACTGTCCTATTTTGGCATATTAGAATCCTGCCTATAAGTCTTTTATAATTCTGCATCAGAATCCATGTTCATGGGATCAACACCTATTTCCAATCTCAATGTGCATTAAAGATCATGTATATAGGATCTTCTTTGTGTAAATTATTGAACTTGCCTGGCAATTTGTTAACGTTTCTGCCCACCTAGAAATCATGCCTATAGGAGTTAACTAATTCTGTAAACTAGAAAGCATGTCTATATGAAATAAATAAATCAGTTGTAACACCTAGAAATCATGCCTATAGGAATTAAAGAATTCTGCAAATTAGAAAGCATGCTTATAGGGTCTAAGAGATAAAAAAAACATGTCTGTTAAAATCAGTAACTCGTTTATAAACTATGGTTTAATTAACAAATTTAGATACCATGCCTATAGGATTCCATTCTGGTTATCACTTAGGCAAATTTATAGGAATTCTGGAGCTAAAAAGAACTGTGATTTAGTACTGCTTGAAGTTTTCCTAGATTCAGCGTTTTAACAAAAATCAGTAGGCAAAGTGATAGGTACCACTGCTCGCTTTAATAAACTGATGTCTTATATTCTGTTTATGCCCATCTAGATATCCTGGCTATAGGGTCGTAAATTAATAAAAGTTGTTTGTTGGAGTTGCGTGTATTTGCTGTTTACTTGTGGAGGTTAACATGAGCCCCTATTTGCTGTCCTATCTGAATTTTTTTTTGTCGCTTAGCTTTCTCATTTTTTAGCAACCTAGGTCAGTCTAGAACTACCTTAAATAGAGGTCCTAAAAACCTCCAGGACCATAGGTAAGGAACGGGTAGCGCACGCATAAGGTACGAGTTAGAAGTTATTAAAACGATTAGGTAATGACTGAAAGATAGTAATTAGGTAGTAAAGGAGATGATGACATGTGCGCTAATACTATGTGTAGCACCCCAACTTGGGGAAAGTTACCAAGTATTGCATGGAAATGATCCTATAGGTTAAGAAACTTAGGACCCCTTTAATTCCTGCTTTAAAATAATAGTTGTCTAAATTGCTTTATTTTTCTTTAATGACTAATTCACTTAATTAAGTTCGGACGGGACCCGCCTTTGTGGACCTCGAGAGGTGCCTAACACATTCCCCTCAAGGTAATTTCGAGCCCTTACCCGATCTCCTCGTGATGCAAACTAGTCTCATGAGTTCTTTGTTTTAGGTGCGTTAACGCAGCTTAATCCGTTAGGTGGCGACTCTTCAAATCCCATACTCCCATCCCAAAAGGGAAGGGAGTTGTCTCATTAAATGTCGAAACCCCTATTTCCGCGAGGGGAAAAAAAGGGGGCGCGACATATACTTCCTAGATTTTGGTTTTCTCTCATATGCTTGCATTTTGAAAAGCATTACTATATTCAATTGAAGAAGATTAAAACTGGTTGGTTTAATAAACTCTATCAAATTGATATTATTGATGACAAAAATATGTTGTCATTGTTGCTAGATTGGATTATTGAGTGCACTATCAAGGAGAAAACTTTTTGTTCTAGTATATATACTTCCTAGATTTCGGTTTTCTCTCATCTGCTTGCATTTTGAAAAGCATTACTATATTCAATTGAAGAAGATTAAAACTGGTTAGTTTAATAAACTCTATCAAATTTATATTATTGGTGACATAAATATGCGGTCATTGTTGCTAGATTGGGTTATTGAGCGCACTATCAAGGAGAAAACTTTCTGTTCTAGTAAACATCACAGATTTTATTGGTTGAAATGTATTCTTATTTCCATCTGTTACAATAAGTTTTGAGATGGCTTTAGTAGTCAATAAATTCAAATATTTAAACCCGTGCATTTTAACGGAAGAGAAGATGCTTGAACAACATGCATTCAGATATTTGTTATCAGTCATAATTGAGAGAAAGATGTAGACCATTTTATTTTTCTAGCTCTTATATTGATTTTAGCTTCATATTACAACTAAGATATTAAGAGAGATACGGGGAAAAGAAAGTTAGAGAGTGAAAAAATTGAAGATTTTTATATAGACGATCTCTTTATAAAAACTATTATCATAACTAACAGTACTATTCATTTATTGCAAAGATAGCAAATGTTATTACAAATATAGCATTATCGATAATTCCTTAAATGGCGCTGCAATAGGAATCCCATTTAAAAGCCAAAAGGCCACCATTAAAGATACCATTTTATTAAACAGTCTTGAAGTAAATAACAAATAATTAAATCAACATATATAGTGGTTGAAGAATTCATGATAAAATATAATATAAATATATATGTGATTTATACTTGGTATATTATCTGGTGTAATTTATAATGGTTTATATCATATATAAGTTATCTATTATAATTTATTCATAGTTTATTATGATTTATACATTATCACAATTATAATATTATATTCTAGGCTTCCATATGTATATTGTTATACATTATACTATAGATTTATTAGTCTCATACTTTAATTTTTTTTTTTTGTAAATGAAAACGAACAGATAATGTAAATGTGAGTAATAAATAAGTACAAGTCTTTTTTAGAGTGTAACTTAAATCCTTTTTTGAAATAAATTAATGCTTTGGCTACGTGATTTTGGGTCAAAGATTTAAAGCTATCTTCTAGGGAATGTATTTATTTAATTGCCACGTATGTGAAATACCTTCTACAACCACGTTTGTGAAGTTTTTTCTTAAATTTTGCCTATCTTTATTTTTTCCTCAAAATATTGGGGGAGGGTTGCTTCTCTTAACTTTGAGGCTCACGTGAGGCTCATGTGGTGGGACTGTTAAATTTAACTTTAAAAAATAGACGTGGACCAAAACTGTTAAGTTTTGTCAAACTTAAATGATTAAAACAGGTTGGGGCATATTTAAAAGATCATCATAACCTACTCCCAAAGATCAGAGACTATTCTTGTAATTTGCTCAGAATTGTGAGGACGCTTTGGGTTTGAGTGTCATAAACGTAAAGAATGAGAAATGGCTTGAAAATAAATAAATGCTCTTATCTAGTTTAACTCCCTAGACTTTATGAAAAGAAAAATTGGCATCCTATAACAATCATAACAGGAATTGGCAATTTTTAGCCTTCTATTAGGCTTGGCAAAGATAGCCCCAAACAAATGGCATTATATAGCCAAATCCTAAAAAAACTACTCTCTTATATATTCTTTCTCAAAAAAATAACACGCTTATTTTGGCTTACATCCCCCTTTCTCTCCTCGTATTTCTTCTTCTATCTCTTCTCTTTCGCTCTCATAGTTTAGCAAAAATTCTTGAAAATTATGCAAAAAAAATCAGTGGGATGAAAAGGTAAGGTTGATATCACATCAAAGAAAATCAGAAGCAAAAACTAAGAGAGAAAAAATACATTTCAACTTTGTTTTCTTCTCTCTTTTTTTTGGTTGGATTGAACAAGTAGGTGTGATTGAAATTTGTTGAAAATACCTAAACGAGTCTATATACAAAATTTGAGCAAGATTAAAAGTGGTTTAGACTGGTTTCAGGCAAAAAATTAGACCTAAAAACCCAACTGCGACATATGTATATCACGTTGTATATCATGTACATCAGTGCATATCACACACAAGTTTTTAAGGACGTATGTGTATTTCACTTTGTATATCCTGTATACAACATAATTTTTTTATGGATGCTCGTGTATATCACATTGTATATCGTATATAAAACACATATTTTCATGGATATACACAGATACACGGGCATTTGCATCTATACTCTCTTTTTGTGTCACGTTTTAACTTGTGCTCGCTTTGCAAAAAAAATTGCAAGTGTACCCGATTTTTCGCATAACTTCAGCATACGGGGCTGAAGTAGCAAAGGCAATCACGCAAAACTTCAGCATTCTAGTAGACGGGCCTGAAGTAGCAAGTGTGCTGAACCAAGTGTGCTGAAGTTTTTGTTTGTAATGGATGAACTTAAGCATAGTAGCTGAAGTTTTGTTCTCTATTTGATGAAGTTTTTGTTTGTAATTGCTGAAATTTTTGTTTTTGTAACTGGCGAACTTCAGCTCTAGAGCTTAAGTTTTTGTTTTTGTAACTGACGAACTTTAGCTCTAGAGTTGAAGCTTTTGTTTTGTAACTGGCAAACTTCAGCTCTAGAGCTGAAGTTTTTGTTTTGTAACTGGCAAAATTCAGCTCTAGAGCTGAAGTTTTTGTCTACTAACTTACGTAATTATTTATAATTTGTTTTTAAATAATCTGATAAACATATTTATGGCAATCATCCCATGAACTGAAGTTCCATAGCAACACCAACAACAGAAGAAAAAAGAAGAAGAAGAAGAAGAAGAAGAAGAAGAAGAAGAAGAAGAAGAAGAAGAAGAAAACGAAGGAGGAAGAGAAAGGGGCTGAAGTTATTTAAAAAGTGGGTACAAGTTAAAAGTTTTAAAAAAATGGGTATAGGTTAACTGGGGGCGACCAAATAGGGCGCCCCGTGCAATTTTTACAACACATGATATACATGAGTTATCACTGATATACATGCGATATATTGTACACTGAGATACACAAAAAAGAAAAAGAAAATTTTGATATACATCTTAACATATACAAAAACGGAAAATAAAGGTGAGATATACATTTTGATATACACTTATTTGATGTGTTATACATAGTGATATACAAACAACACAATTATTTTTGTGTAATACACTGAGATATAAACACATCAATAAATGGCAAACAATTATATTTATAATTCCATATTTTAAATATAATAAAGAAGGAAAATAAGATTTTGATATGCATAAAAAAGAAAATAAGGTTGTGATATACACTTTGATATACATATTATTATTGTGATATACATTCATTGGCTACTTAATGCCAATAAATGAAAAATGGATTAATTCTAGCCAATTAGTAGACTGAGTTTATATACTGTTCCAAGCTCCCTTCTAAAAATGACAATGATAATAACAATACCCCTAACAATTTTTACAAAAATGATAATTGGCAGCAGCCTCCTGGCCACTTAAATTTACAACCCAATTGCCACGAACACTTATGGAAAGGGCCATAGAAACCCAAATTCTGGTAGAAAGCTACAATGCCAACGTAAGAGCGGGAAGTGAGTTGAAATAAATAAAACGCCAAACATGACAGGCGCTATCTCATCTTCATAATTCTGTTTTTCTTTTCTGTTAAGAATTGTAGTAAATCCTAGACTCTGTCTGAGCATCCAGTTACTAAAGAGAATTCAGTACAGCTTACCAACAGGACTGCTGGTTTAGACTCAAAAAATTCTACTTTACATTTGCAGATAATGTGAAAACTGAAATTTGTTCATTACTCATAACTCCTAAAATTACATATAAATGATCTAAAAATTTATCTCGCTGTACAACTCTGAAAATCAGGCCATCATCATGATCAATCACATTGAGCTAACTGTTAACCAGACACAGAAGCTGAGCTTGACTTGAATCTCATTCATCTTCTCTTCTTCCTTGATTGTCAGGTTCATGGTTCCCTGCTACACTTCCTTCCGGTAAATCAGCCACGCCATTTCTTGCATTGGATTGCCCATTAGCATCTGAAGGCTGCTTTGAAGCTGGAGTGACATTTTCTCCAACACCAACATCCTTTGCAGGATTACTGGATTGCACCCACATAAGCTGCAGAATTTGGCCTTGCCAGGATTTACCATTCAGAAATGCTCTTTCAGCAGAAAGACGTGATCGGAAAGATATCTTAGCAGATGTATTTTGCACCTCTGAGCCATTATTACAATCTCGAGGTTCCAAATCTTCCAGCTCAACAGAAGGAGGATCACCAAAAGTAGAAAAGTGCTCCTTCAGGACGTCAACCTAAAAATAGAAAATTATTTACAATATATAAATGAGAATACAGGAACCATAGCAAATGAATCCAAAAATTAACCTGAACCATGTACTAGACAAAGGGGATAAAACACATCCAATTTCCAGAAAAACAAAGATGTGAAAATATGTGAACAAACAGTAGCCCCATGTGCTTTTGCTTTTGTCATGTGAGTTATGAGTACATTAAAAACAAATTAAAGCTATTAATTTTTAAAGATTGAAAACCATCAACCGAAAACACCTCATTCCAAGAAGCACAAGGTTATAGCAGAGACATGCATAGTTTTACACCCCTACAGCTTTGCTTTGGAAGAGTCAGCAAAAGCATATATGTGAGGAATGAATAAACTCTTTCTGATATTACAAATTTCAAGTTCAAAACGGAAAGAACATGTCAGGGAAAAAGCAGAACAGCATAAGGAAAACGAAGAAAGAAATATCCGCATTCTTTTCCTCTTGTGAAAGAATCTCTTACAAATAGCAATTATCTGAAGTGAGTTAGAGAGATTACGTTTGCCAGAGCACTTGGTAGAGGTGGAAGGATCTTGAATGCGGTGGGCCGGTTATCTAGTTTGTATCTATTTAAGATAAAAGGTGCGCCCACTGGTGCCAACGGACGAATTGGCTGCTTCATGTTTGAAGCTTCATGCGTTGCAACAGTCGAAGATGATTTTGAACAATTGGGTTCGGCATTCTCTGTAGATCTGCTACTATCTGGTGTTGCTTCAGATGGTGGTGATGACACAGTGTTACTAGGTTCTACGGGGCTTGAATTTTCCACTTCACCAGAGTTGGAAACTGTTCCTCCTCCCTTTGGTTTGTTCATAGCCTGATCTGGCGCTGCTTCATCTTTCACACCCACAGCCTGCATAACAAAGGACGCATAAGAAAAGGGGGTTTCAATTGCCAGTTGCTTTTACAATAAAGAAGTTATATATACCACAACTACTAAGGGAATCCAAAGCAAGATGAGATCTGACTATATGAATCTTCACGAACTGTATAGCTCCAGTTAAACTCATTTCGGACCAATATTAACCAAAAAAGGAAAAGAAAAAAATAGAACAGATCAATGAAGTTGTATCACCATACACTGGGAGGTAAACAAATAAACTACCGCAGATATAAGATCAATTTGAAGTTACACAAGCAATTACTTTGTTTGGAAGATAAATAACAGCGAAATTCTGCAGCCAAATTGATCCCCAAATATTTCCACTTCTTATCTAAGTTAACAATGAGGAACCTAATCAGACAACACCAGCAAAAATGCGGCTGAGAATAGCATATAATGGTATATTTTTAAGTTCACAAGACGAGAATAAAAAGTAAAGCAGCCGTTATTGCGAGATTTTAAGCTTAAATAGTTATAATTATTATTTTTGATATTAAGAAGAGGACATTACTTGCTTCTCAAGTTTATCCAACTTGCGTCGGAACTCATTACGCTTTTGCTCAAGCATCTCCTGCTTCTTGCGCATTTCTTCCTTCAGAAGTTCTAAAGTTTCCAGTTTTTTCTTCAAAGGTGGTGTAGTTTTGAGACCATTCTGTGCCACAGGCTTGGGCAGATCAGAGGTGGCTAACGGAGCAACAGTACCATGTTCAGCAGTTGTTCGGGCTACACTATGCAGATTGTCTTTCCTTTTATGAGGAACCAACAGGTGGGGTGGAACCGTATTGGGTGTCCCACCGCGAGGAGCTAATGAAAAATTACTACTACCACTTGCTCCATTATCCATAATTCTATCCCTGTTTGCCCAGAAAAGCTTTATAAAGCGGTTGCCCATCACAGCATCTGGTGCTTTTAAAGCAGCCTCAGCTTCTTCCCTCTTAGAAAACTGAACAAAAGCTCGTTCACCATTCATCGGGATGTAAATGTCGATAACCTCCCCGAATTTTTGAAAATGTGAAAGAAGAGCTTCTGGTTTGTTGTCTTTCTGCGGAATCCCACTTACAAATAGAGTACGGAGTGCCTTTTGAGATGGTTTTCGCATATTGCGTCCAGAACTACTTTGGGGCTCTGAAGATGATTCCATCATTGGCAGGTCTATGGTATCTACATTTGTTTGCTTACCATGACGGTTTACACCCTGAGTGCTGTTGAATGATTGCAACTTATGTTTAGACCTACTGGTTCTTTCCCACACACTTTGAGAACCTGAAGGTGCTCCAGCATCTCTATCTAGACGCTTAAGTTTAAAGCCATCACAAAGCGCAACCTGATCCTGATCAGAGGAGTCTGCATCCAGCATCATCCCCGTATCATCAATTTTAGACCGATTTACATCCAAGAGTGCTGCTGAATTGTCAGGATGATTATTTGACCATAAAGGCTGATCAGGATCATAGTAATCAGCTCCCCCAGCCACAGAACCACCACCAGAAGTATCAGTCAAACCTAATCCATTGTCAATCACTGGAGGGTCGATACTTTTGTTATGTAAAGCTTTATTAGCCAATGTGCTTGAGGGGCCTACAGGTAAAGATCCTTGTGCAGTAACTGGTCCCAGCATATGAGGACCGGGAAGTGAAACAGCAAGATTAAACTTAGAAAGGCTCTGCAATTTGGAAACAAAAAGTCAGAATCAATGCGCCTAAGGACAGAGAATTTAATGAACAAGATAAATACAAATATTTGTCAGCTGAGATGCCTACCTGAACATCTTCAACAATGATGCGATTTACTCCATGCTCCAGAGGGCACATATCTCCTCTTAGGCAAAAACCACGCTCCTCAAAGTCTCTACACCTTTGCCTTGGAATGCCCATACTCATGGCAGGGTTCAAGGACGTTCTAAGCGTTCCCTGTAAACCAAGGGTATGAAGTGTATCAAGACCACCATTGGGTATTCCTGGAACTATTCCAAACACATTCCAAGGCGCACCCTGTCCACTGGAAACATTTTGCGGCCCCCTTCCAGTATAAAGAAGAGGATTAGTAGGGCCTTGTGGAACAAATTGAGACGCAACATCAATAGTGCTGAACCTAGATTCACACGGACCCCAAGCACCAGATTCTCTTCCTCGACCCATACCAGGACCAGCATGACCAGACAGGGACTGATTTAGCCTCATCATCTGATATGTATCGGAAGGTGTCCTCGAAAAAGAACTCATTCCTCGTCTTTTCCCAAACCTAGTATCACTCGAGTGAGAATCCCCTTCTTGGTAAGGATGTCCATTTTCAAATGGCTTGTTCCGTTTCCTGAATGGTCTCCTTAAAGCTGGTTCAAGAGGCTCTGTATCTGTAGATTGTGAACGTGTATCCTTTCTACGATGTTTATGATTACGATCATCGTCATCGTCTTCGCTAATTTCTTTCTCCTCGGGATCACTATTGCAATCAGAAGTTGAAAATACCGGCTTCGGAGATGAAACTTTAAGCTCCATGAGCCGACAACCTTGCTTATATAGAAACTTTTACCTCATCTACATGAGATAATCAAACTAGTTCGATTGCCATCATCACCTACAAAATTACTACTGCCTGAAAAGGGGGATCAACAAAAGGGAAGGTATAAATAATTGCAGTTTACGCTGAAAATGAGAAGATGTATTTCATAATTCCATGAAGGCACAGAAGATACAAGTAGGACTTTCCTGCATCAGGAACCATTTCGCTTGAATCACATGAAACCTATAGAAGTTTCTTCCTACTTCATCAAAACAGTCTGGAGAACAGGATAACCCAGAAAAAGAGTAATCAAACATACCCCAAATGACATGACATTGAGCTTCTTCGAGCATTAGAAACTACTAATGACACTACCAGATATCGTGTGATACCTGATGCATGTGCATAGTTTCAAGAAACTATCACATGACATCCATCTCACAAAGATAATGATGCAACCAGCTATCATGCTATACCTGATGCACGAGCATAGTTTTAAGAAACTATCACGACANCGGATGCTTGGTGGTGGATAATTCTGGGATGGTACAAAAGGTGTCTCTTCACGATGATGGCCTACTAGAGGTTGAGGTTGTGAGGGATTAACAGAGGAATGAGGGGGTTGTGGTTGAGCAGGTGGCTGAGAGTACATTGGCGGAGGGGCAGACTGATATTGTTGATGTGGAGGTGGTGGAGGAGTCTGATGCTGCTGTGGTGCAGGCAGTTGGTACTGCTGACTTAAGTTTTCCGGTGCTTGACCAGCTGGGGGATAATAAGCTTCTGACTGAGGATGGGAGGGAATTGGATTCTGAGGAAACTGGTTCTGAAGTTGAACTTGGTATGACGCATTCTGTTGAGGAGGAGGCGGAGGAGCATTTGGAGGAGGTACAGTAGAAGGTGGCTGCGTAAGAGCAACAGGAGGAAATTGCTGGTGGGACTGAAGAGGAGCAGATGCTGTAGGTTGGGGTGAATCCTTATGTGTAATATTGTGGGTTTCTGCTTCCTGCTCAACCTTTGGAGCTTGTGATTTCATGAGATGCAGCTGAGCATCCATTATTTCCTGTTTATCTCTTATCACCTGAACACCATCTTGCACCTACATGATAATTAATAAAACAAGCAGCTAATAATCCATCTTGATAACACAAAAAAAGAAAAAGAAAAGGGGGTTTGATGGGGTGGGTGGGGTGGGGTTGGGGGGGGGGAGGAGACATACCAGACTTAATTTAAGACATTCCTCCAGCCATCATGATAGAACAAAAAGGAAAAGAGTACATCACGCCAGATTAAACATAAAAAATTATCCTTTACTGATGGGATATCAAATTTATCATCATTCTCTGGAGCAAAGCAGATGCCAACAACAACAACAACAACATTCCCAGTATAATCCCACATAGCGGGGACTAGGTCAGGCGCAAAGCAGATAAGATGGCAAAATGATCTCACCAAATAATCACCAATCAGCCTTATGATAATACAGTTCATCATGCCACCAGAATGATATCCTAAATATTATGTGTGCTTTTTCCAAAATTTTGATAAATTAGTTTTTACCAAAGACTTCAAAGTGATCATCCCACTACAAGCCAGGGTGAATTGATATCACAAAGGAGAAAGCTAGCTAGGGCACAAATGACAATTACAGAACTGAAATCATCACCCGAAGCAAATAGAGAACGATTCACAACCTCCCTATGTAACTTAATTTGTACTAATTGATATGCAGTGCTTAATGAGCACTCCCTTTTCCCCGCATGTCATTGAGTTGTACCAAGGTTCTCCAGCATCTAAAAGTTTTAGATTTATATACATGTTTTTAAATAAATAGATCTATATACATGGATCAAGGTGTCCTTGCACTATTATTAAACAAAGAGACAATTAAACCTATGAGGAAACAATTCATAGTGTATATACCAGAAGTCAGAACTATAAATATATTGCAGTACTCAGCATAGGTAAAAATAGATGAGGAAAGAGGTAATAACATAAAGACACGAAGACCATGGTCTTGAAACAAGAGTAAAAGGCGCACTTCTCTTTCACTTCTCATTCTAAGGACAACTACTGAAAAGTGCTAAAGATACTAGTTAGGCTATTCAACAACGAAAGAAACATAGAAGCAGCATACACATATCCAACTCTAGAGCAGTTTGATATATTTCATTTTGGCGCCAAATCAAGAGCAACTTAACTGAAACAGGATGATAAATCTAAGAACTGCAGATACCTGTCTGAGTATATTTTCCAACTGTCTCAATTTTCCATCAGTGACTCCATGGTTGTTACCAACAGACAACTTAAGTTCATCAACAGAGTTATCAATCTGGCGACTTCTAGTTTCTAATTGTGATAGCCGAGCACTTACTCCCTCCATTGCATGCAGAAGATTATCGGCATACTTCTTAACTGTGTGATCAATTTCCGATAACAAAGATGAATAAACACTGCTCAAATCTTTCTCCACAATAACTTTGGCAGCTTCAGTCGAATCAAGAGAACCATAATTCTGCACAGAAGTAGAAACATAAATATAAAAGAACTCCATTAACTGAAAAAAAGTGTAGAATTCACATATGGTGTTGAGCAAGTAATATGATATTAACTGGATAGTTTGGCTATCCGTCTAAAAAGTTGGATCAATTTGAACTATTATGACGACCCAAGTCGACTCGTTAGGATATTGAAGATCTAACCCCAGTGAACCTGCGAAAAATGAAAATAGCANGTTCCAAAAAACTGTCAAAGGACATCCAAATGCACGACTTGCAAGTTAGATTCAAAGAACTAATAAATGTTTTCTTCCTAGGCAAGAATACAAAGGTAGACATGATATTCATAAATTATGACAGCTTTATTCCACCATAAGGACAGAAACATTTAGTCTTCAATCATTAGCAGTTACCTGAATGTTAAACATATTGAACTTTTGGCCATTCAAAGATGTTGAATTATATACCCAATCATGCTCAGAGCACCACGTCAAAAAGAAAGCATATCGAGACAAATTTGGCAAGTGTGCCTAACCCACATATCACCTGCTAGACCAAAGCCCTGGGGGCACATCCTCAACAATCTTATATATCTTCAACATACTTTGCACGTAGAGTTTTAAAACTGTTGAAACAACATAAATCGTTGGATAGAACATGCTAAAATTTTCTCTTTTATTTTTTTTATTACTATATCAGGGAAGCTTGAAGCCACTGCTGCTTATGGGATTTGAACTCACTTCCCACATGGTGGAAGGTGAGGGTGTTCAGCTAGTTAGCTAACTCAATCCCCAATATGAGCTACAATGGTTACACCCACTACACCGCAGTTTTCTAACTCATTCTGACATGTCTTTATCCAATCCAATAGAATCATTATTTCATGGACCTCCCAATGATTGCACACAGCTCAATCAATTCAATAGTGAGTACAGTTTTCAAATTATTTTTCATAATGGGACAGGCATATAATTCCAGACCACGATATTAGCAGCCAATAATACAGTTAAAATGGAATATGCTAATTGCTACCTTCTCAAAAAAATGACTCAAGTACAAAATACCCTAAATTACGTCCTGCTGTGTATCAAACCAAGTTTTTCTGGCAAAGCTTACAAAACTCTAAGAAAGATAAAGTTGTGTTAATAGTTTTGTCATTCAGCACTCACCAATTAAAACTAGCTAGACAAACGGAATAGTTCCACCTTGCACCTTTGGCTCATTTACCAGCACACTGGTGAGTTTGGGATTGAGACATAGTAATAGTTATTGTTGCATTGGATAATACTGGATTTTTTCCTAAATTTTTTCAGCATCCAAATACCACGAGTTGGTGGAAGTAATGTACTGGCAATAAAGTCATTGTATTTTAGGAACCTAGACACATTAACACACGGCAAACATCAAGCTTGGTGTCGACTAATGATAAGCGCGACAAACCAAGACAATCGAAACAGGCATAAAATGCCAATTAAATCATTTGCAGATGAGCCAAAAAAATATGCTGTTTTTTTTGTGTGGTCCTTTGGCTAAAAACGTAGTGGAAGCAAGCTCTTTAAAATGAACCAGCTCTAATCATTCCAGTCTTAAAGTATCAAAATGCTAAAATCGAGTAAAGATAAAAACCAATCACTAAATCGAATGCAATAGCTAAGCTCAATTACGATTGCTTATCAAATTAATAAAAGAATAGCAAGCTGGATGACAATATCTAAGCTCCAAATATAATAAATTAATGAAGAAAAGAAAAGATAAAAAAACCGAACCTCTAAAACTGAGCCTTTTAGGGTTTCGATTAATCGGTCTGAATTTCAAGAAGTTGTATACATCGCCGGTGAGATACTTCGTGCGGCCGCAATATATTTATGTATCTCTTATTATTTCTGTCTCCCTTTTTTAGTTATTCTGTCTTCTTCTTCGTGTTCTCGTATGATACTCTGAGAAAGAGGGTTTTGACAGAGAGGGATTAATAAAAATTAGAAAACTATGGTCACAGCACAACCCCTATGTTTTCTTCATTTGCAAAATAGTGACAGTGATATATTGTGTTTATAATAATCTCTTATTATTGAGTTTTTGGCCAAAATTATCCCTTTGTCTTTAAGGATAAGTTTAATTTTGTCCTTCTAATATAATCTTGAGTACCAATTGTCCTCTAAATTTACAAAAATTAAGCGTCTTTAAAGTTCAAACTCAAAACAATATGATCGAATAATTATGGTGCTCGCACCCGATGGGGAAGGTCAACTAAGAATTTATATAATGGTGGTCAACACATTAAAAAAGCTTTATATCAGCGATTGCTACATTCAAGTGTCACTATATAAACTTCTTAGATTTTGGTTTTCTTTCATTTGCTTGCATTTTGAAAAAGCATTACTATATTCAGTTGAAGAAGAAAACTCCAATTGTCAGAAATATAATCGAAATATTTTACCAATGCAGCATAGAAAATGTTAGATACCCGAGGCAGTGGTCCTTGTTCCGTTTAGGTTCGACGACATGATTAGAAGCACTGCTTGAATCCGACACTTACAATAATGTCGTTCTTAACCATTCCTCCTCATTTTACACTAAACCAATAAACTACCACTCCACCCAGTGAAATCAACAGCATTCCAAGCTTAAATCAGCCATAGTGACATTCTAAGTTCACCGGCTATCCAGGCTGTTTTAATCCGGTGGAAGTAATAATTTTCTCTATTAGAAAAGTTGGCAATCGATTGATTTTGGGGTGAATTAGAGCTGGGTTTTAAAAAAAAAATAGTTTCACGTACAATTGAGATATAACTCTATTAGTTTTCTAACAAATGTTGTGTTTTCTGTTACTTGGACTAAAGACGCTCAACTTTTGCAAACTTAGAGGACAACTGGCGCTCAAAATTATATTTGAAGGACAAAGTTAAACTTACCCTTAAAGATAAGGGATAATTTTGGCCAAAAACCCTTATTATTAATCTGATCTTTTTTATTTTTATGTGTGTGTGAGAGAGAGAGGAGGAGGATGCCACATGGCTACATACTTAATAAATAGCTTCAAAAATATCAAAAAAATTAGTAAGAAATAGTTTGTTACTTTCCCAAAATTGATTAACTCTTACACCTATTTATTCATTTATCATTAGAATGTTGATATGTAATTTAGCAACTAGAGAAAGAATAAGTGATAGTAATCGTTTATTGCTTCAAAATAATAGGAATAATTTGTTAATACCACCAATCTAAAGGCAAAAAGGAGTATTTTGTTTAACAATATATTTTTCTCAATTATAGCTAAACTAACATTTTGGTTAACAAACGTGCGAATAAGTATATTAAGAAATTAGAAGTCCAACTTATCGTAATAATATATTTTAAGCAGTTGCCTTGAATGTAACCTATGCTACCAAACAGGTATTAACATAGTATAGATTAGTTTCACTCAAGAATGATGATAATAAAGAAAGTAGCATCTCAAAAAGAAAAGACGACTAATAAATTTCGCATTACTTATCGTTAAACGAAGGAACCTAATTTGCAGTTAAATGTTTTTTCTTATCGTCATGGATTTTTAGATGTTAGAAAAGAAAGGTTCAAATTAATGAACTAAGAGGGGGATCAAACTTAATATCTATATCATAAGTTCAAAAATATTACAATTTGAGTTACTGTTGTAAAGAAAATGCTGGGTGTGTAATTATCGTTATTCGAATAATTACATGCAGGAATTGGAATAAGAACTAAAAAGAAGAAAGATACAAAGTGAAACACAGTTGAGCGCAAAACCTGATCCAGCGGAAGCAAATACAAATTCACTCCTACATGTTTCCAATATCACAAGAAAGAAAGCAAATGGAAGTAGTAAGTTTTAGGTCCTGTACAAGAAAAAAGAAAGGAAAAGCAAAAGAAACGGAAAAGGAAATGTCACATTAACAAATCTCTATCTGGTGAGCACAAGAATGAAGTTTCAGCAGTCAGAAGCAGATCGCTAAACCAGTAAAGAATGCCGCTTAAATCCAACCATAGTAATTTTTGCAAATTCAGACATTGAACTCAGATTTCTATACAGGAACTTGAACAAGAGGATACATGCTACCGACCAAACCAGCCTCGTGGAGGCTGGACGTCTCCATCATTCATCAACTTGTCCAACACCGTATTCAGATCGACAGCCTGTCCACTCTCAGTCAATCTCCGCACTGTTGCCCTTACTTGGTCTCTTGAAAATCCCATGTTCGTCACTTTGTCAACAACATCATCAATAGGAACCCTAATACCAGTACCGGGAGAACTAGACCCACTACTAACAGCAGAAGCCGTAGGTAGTGCTTGAGGTAATATCCTTGCAGTGGGGAGCTGCTGATAGCCACTTCCACCACTCTGGCCCATTGCAGGTAAGTTAACTTGTGGTGGTTTCATTGAGGAGCCACTGCCATACTGACCTGGGGAACTGCTATAAGGATAAGGTTCTCCATGCACAGAGGATGATGGATATACACCAGAATATCCGGGACCAGGTCTGCTAGGTGGGGGCTCAAACATATTAGGGGGAGCTACATATAACTGCTGGGATGGAGGGGCTCCACTTGATGGATGAGGAGGTTGGCGGATGCTTGGTGGTGGATAATTCTGGGATGGTACAAAAGGTGTCTCTTCACGATGATGGCCTACTAGAGGTTGAGGTTGTGAGGGATTAACAGAGGAATGAGGGGGTTGTGGTTGAGCAGGTGGCTGAGAGTACATTGGCGGAGGGGCAGACTGATATTGTTGATGTGGAGGTGGTGGAGGAGTCTGATGCTGCTGTGGTGCAGGCAGTTGGTACTGCTGACTTAAGTTTTCCGGTGCTTGACCAGCTGGGGGATAATAAGCTTCTGACTGAGGATGGGAGGGAATTGGATTCTGAGGAAACTGGTTCTGAAGTTGAACTTGGTATGACGCATTCTGTTGAGGAGGAGGCGGAGGAGCATTTGGAGGAGGTACAGTAGAAGGTGGCTGCGTAAGAGCAACAGGAGGAAATTGCTGGTGGGACTGAAGAGGAGCAGATGCTGTAGGTTGGGGTGAATCCTTATGTGTAATATTGTGGGTTTCTGCTTCCTGCTCAACCTTTGGAGCTTGTGATTTCATGAGATGCAGCTGAGCATCCATTATTTCCTGTTTATCTCTTATCACCTGAACACCATCTTGCACCTACATGATAATTAATAAAACAAGCAGCTAATAATCCATCTTGATAACACAAAAAAAGAAAAAGAAAAGGGGGTTTGATGGGGTGGGTGGGGTGGGGTTGGGGGGGGGGAGGAGACATACCAGACTTAATTTAAGACATTCCTCCAGCCATCATGATAGAACAAAAAGGAAAAGAGTACATCACGCCAGATTAAACATAAAAAATTATCCTTTACTGATGGGATATCAAATTTATCATCATTCTCTGGAGCAAAGCAGATGCCAACAACAACAACAACAACATTCCCAGTATAATCCCACATAGCGGGGACTAGGTCAGGCGCAAAGCAGATAAGATGGCAAAATGATCTCACCAAATAATCACCAATCAGCCTTATGATAATACAGTTCATCATGCCACCAGAATGATATCCTAAATATTATGTGTGCTTTTTCCAAAATTTTGATAAATTAGTTTTTACCAAAGACTTCAAAGTGATCATCCCACTACAAGCCAGGGTGAATTGATATCACAAAGGAGAAAGCTAGCTAGGGCACAAATGACAATTACAGAACTGAAATCATCACCCGAAGCAAATAGAGAACGATTCACAACCTCCCTATGTAACTTAATTTGTACTAATTGATATGCAGTGCTTAATGAGCACTCCCTTTTCCCCGCATGTCATTGAGTTGTACCAAGGTTCTCCAGCATCTAAAAGTTTTAGATTTATATACATGTTTTTAAATAAATAGATCTATATACATGGATCAAGGTGTCCTTGCACTATTATTAAACAAAGAGACAATTAAACCTATGAGGAAACAATTCATAGTGTATATACCAGAAGTCAGAACTATAAATATATTGCAGTACTCAGCATAGGTAAAAATAGATGAGGAAAGAGGTAATAACATAAAGACACGAAGACCATGGTCTTGAAACAAGAGTAAAAGGCGCACTTCTCTTTCACTTCTCATTCTAAGGACAACTACTGAAAAGTGCTAAAGATACTAGTTAGGCTATTCAACAACGAAAGAAACATAGAAGCAGCATACACATATCCAACTCTAGAGCAGTTTGATATATTTCATTTTGGCGCCAAATCAAGAGCAACTTAACTGAAACAGGATGATAAATCTAAGAACTGCAGATACCTGTCTGAGTATATTTTCCAACTGTCTCAATTTTCCATCAGTGACTCCATGGTTGTTACCAACAGACAACTTAAGTTCATCAACAGAGTTATCAATCTGGCGACTTCTAGTTTCTAATTGTGATAGCCGAGCACTTACTCCCTCCATTGCATGCAGAAGATTATCGGCATACTTCTTAACTGTGTGATCAATTTCCGATAACAAAGATGAATAAACACTGCTCAAATCTTTCTCCACAATAACTTTGGCAGCTTCAGTCGAATCAAGAGAACCATAATTCTGCACAGAAGTAGAAACATAAATATAAAAGAACTCCATTAACTGAAAAAAAGTGTAGAATTCACATATGGTGTTGAGCAAGTAATATGATATTAACTGGATAGTTTGGCTATCCGTCTAAAAAGTTGGATCAATTTGAACTATTATGACGACCCAAGTCGACTCGTTAGGATATTGAAGATCTAACCCCAGTGAACCTGCGAAAAATGAAAATAGCAATAATTTCTCTCTCTCTCTCTCTCTCTCTCTCTATATATATATATATATATATATATATATATCGCACCTTCTCTTCTCTCCTTCTCACGCTACACGGCAGTTGTGGATCCATGTTCAAGCTTTGGATTCCTGTGAACCATGCTCAGTCCCCAAGTATGTTGTACACGATTCTCATAGATCACATCAATACTATCCTTGGGAACCCAATAAAACAAAGGCATGTGGTGCACTAAACAAAGACGTGTGGTTGGTCAAGGAATTAATTACCTTCATTTGCGTAAAGGGGTTGAAACCTTTTAACATGACTTATTTCTTTACCGTTTTCAAAATACAGTTCTTATAAACTAGTAGAATGTTATGCTTGGGCCTTCAAATTTCAATAATGTGAAAGTGTTGTAAGGTACCATTAAACTAAATAGTGATATAACATTTGTGGTCTTTCTCTAAGATGACCTTTTCTTCTCTTTTACTTTTTTCTTTCTTTTTCACTTTCACTTGTCATCTTACCTATGTTACTAATCAGTTATCTATAAATGGTGTTAAGTATTGAAAAATATAAAATCTTTACATGTTTGTCATAAACCCATTTTTTTCCCGGAGAAATCTCTATTTTCCGTCTTTCCTCTCTAGTCCAACTTCTGTAATCGGTAGCAGTGCATCCATCAATTCTTGGATCTACCTCTCTACCAGGGATGGAGCTACGACCACGACCAAGCCCGACAACAGTTGATTAGTGGATTCTACTTGTTT
Organism: Nicotiana knightiana; assembly: GCA_005239525.1. Taxonomy (NCBI): domain Eukaryota; kingdom Viridiplantae; phylum Streptophyta; class Magnoliopsida; order Solanales; family Solanaceae; genus Nicotiana; species Nicotiana knightiana. The sequence goes on along the minus strand of ML377622.1, from coordinate 57,782 downwards.
TTCTTCTGTTCCTAGTCTACTTCGCTATTTCTCTTTGTGGAGCTTGTTCCTCATGTAAAAATTTGTTTCAAAATACTATTTGTCAGGTTTGTTGATAGATAGTTGGTCCTGTGAAGAAATAGGCAAAAGTTTGTGTGGGCTCAACAATGGCACATTGATTGACTCAATTTGACTTAACCCATCCAAATTTGATCCAAGCTACCCATTTGCCCCCTGCTCAAAAGTCCCACGGTAACTAATTACGCACATGCAAATAGCATGTAAGGAGAAGGCCCAAGCATTAACTTCTCTTACAGCCCCAAGCATTAACTTCTACTACCAAAAATACTAATTGAGAATCTACATCTTGGCAATAGACAAACTAAAAGTCAGAAACACTGACTAGCCTGCTCTGTGTCATGGGAATCCAGATAGGAGGAGCAAAGTGGGCACATGCTAAGAGAAGCCACAAAAATGAACTTTTCTCGCTAGTATTGTATAATTAGAAATACATAAAGCATCAAAAGAAACCCGAGAGAGAAAAAGGATCAACAGGCCAGATTGCTTTCATGAGGAAAAACAGGGCTACTAAAAGCGTTGGTGTTATATGCTGAGTAACTTAGTTGATTCTTCTTCAACTATACTAGAACTTCTTGAATCGTAGTAGAGTTAAGAGATTGATGCACAACAGAGCACTTGCCATAATAAGCCAGCTTAGGAATGCAATAATCCCTCCCTTCCCCCTCCCCTTACCCTGCATTCACTTATCCTCCTGCTTCTTGGTTAGATACTAAATATCCATAATAAGTTACCTTGTTTGCAACAACTCTTAATACAAATTACCTTGCATTACTTTAGCTTTATATGTCGTAATGCAAGATATAACAACACATAAATCCTTCCACACATTTGAGCTGATCAATTCTATAGCAGCAGAGACCATTTTGAACTATAATAGCAAATTCACCTATATATGTAACCATGGCTCGGACTTCTATATGTGTCCACTAAAAAGTACAAATAATTTATTTCAAACACATTAAATCAAATGAATTGTGGTAGAATCCCAAACTCGAACCCATAAAGTTCAAATTCTGAATTTGAATACACACACACACACACTAATTAACTCATATAAACAAACCGTTGTTGTAATAGTCTGTACCCAGTAAGTCAAAATCTTAGATCCGCCTCAGATTATAATAAATAAATGTATGCATGCAAAATCTCAAATAGATATGCAAAATCTCAAATAAATATAGAGAAAGGATTAGGGATTACTCTGATGCTACTCTCAGTATTGTTTTTAGAATCAGCAGAATTCCAAGCCCTAGCTGCAGCCCCAGCATTACTAGAATCAACGTTAGACTTGGGCGATGACGATCCAATTGGGCGAATTGGATGAAATTCGTAACTGGGAACAATATCTTCTTTCTTTGGATCGCCGCTAATGTGATGGTTCACTTGAGGATTAACGAGATCGATGAAATCATTATTGTTGTTCTGTGAATTGGATAGATCCATGATCTGTTTATCCATGTACTGCGATGTATTCATCTGATGTGTTTATATCATGTAAAAATAAAATTGTTCGCAAAATTTGTGGACGATGAATAATTGATCGAATTTTATACTTGTAGATATGGAATTGAAGTGAAGCTTTGGTTTGCTTTGTTTACCTATTTGGATTTCTTGCGAAGTTGCCTCTGAGAAAGGAATTGAAGATGACAAAGTCGCTGTCGCTTCTCGGTGGACGTTTTGGATCCGGTTCCTATTGTGGGCTCTATATGGGCTTAATCTGAAACGCCGATTTACTGGGCCGAATCTGAAAAGTCCAAGGAAAAATGATATTGTATAGTCGCTCTAAAAATAATAGCAGAAAAAATTATACAATATTTATACAAATTTTATACATTTCTTTTATTATCAAATGTAAATAATTTTTGGCACGGGCTAAAAGTGATAATACCCCACTCGAATGAAACTGGGCTTGCCTTCGGCAAACTCGTCTCCTGAAATAACCGAAATATATTTTGGTTAAAAAATTACATTTTTATTTGGGCAAGTTACAGATTTAGCCGGTCAATCAAAATTAATACATTCGCTAGCCAAATAATAAAAAATATTGCCGAAATATTTTTTTTGGAGTGGCTATGTAGTGTAGTTTTTCCTTTTAATTAACTATTGTTTAATTTGATTTTCTATGACTTTCAACTCACATAAGGTGTTTATGACATGTTTAATCTTGTATAGAATACAATATACGAAAGCTCCGGGTTACTTGCTTTTAAAAGAGTTGATTGAAAATGGTAAATGTTAGACTTGTGTGGAGTGTGGTTCTGTTCAAAAATGATTTTATTAGGGACCGAATAACATTTTAGCCTTGACTTAAAATTATGTGATTTTTATATTGAATATTAAAATTAATGCGCATTTCTTGGTAATTAACCTACGATCACATTATGTATAAATTAAATGTGGTAAGTAAGTAAGTAAGTACACGAGTACTAAAATTAAGAGGAATAGATGAGAGTAGGTGATTTTTGTATCTTGTAATTGATATTCTACTCAATCATGATTTCAGAATCTTGTAGTTGCGCATAGAACTGGAACTTTTACCTTTTCTTTCAAGGTTTCTCCCTTTCCCCAACAAAAAAAAGAAATTACTAATATTTAACAGTAGGTTGCATTTTACCCAGTGACCTATTTAACTTTTACGGCAAAGGCTAAATTGGAAACACCCACATATTCTCATGTTCTTTGGCCACTACAACTTAAGTGTTTGCTAGTGTTAGTCATACTTTTGAAAATTTGACTAGCATTATCCAAATTTGGAGGTATACATGATCACTTGTAGATGGTCATTTTGGCTATCAAAGATCAGTACGACACTATATGAGGGGGTTTAAATAAACTGCTTAACATTCATTACCAAAAAAGTTTACTGCAGCAAGCAGTATAAGTTCCTAATGTGAACTTGATGGCGTCTGCTATCACTTACATCGGTGTAAATTTATTGTGCCCTTCAAATACTCAAATTGAAAGAAAAAGATAAAACTTATAAGCAATGAGGCACATGCTTTAGTGCCTAGCCGCAACTTAAGTGAGGGGAAGTGCACACTTTTCTCATTATTGTATGTGGATGGCGAGTTTTTGCAAAATCAGTGCGGATTCAGGAATTATTAACTATAGGCTTCATAGATTTTCTATTTTATATTTTCATTAAATTTTTAATAAAACTTTTAAGACTCATCCTTCATTGCCAATATAAACTTGTAGCAGCTTAAATTTCAGCTAGAAGAATAAAAATAATTTTTTAAGTTCTATTAAATCCCGTTTCTCTAATTTGCGCAAAAAAATGCTATAAATTGTGCCTTTTAATTTAGTTGGGACCAATATCTTATATAAACCTTAAGTATGTTATTCTTTCACTTATGTTTTATATTATTTATTCTCAAGTCAAATAGTGAATAGTTAATGATCATGAAAGTGAACAAATGAACATATGAGAACAGAGGCATGAACCATATGAGAACAGAGGCATGAACCATATGAGTTATCAGATCCCGTAAACTTCGATCGAAATTCTATATATATATATATACGTATATACCTTGAAATTGGATAATTTAAAGCAGTTGACACCCTGAACACTAAAAGTATGTAGGGGCACTGGTTGAGCAGAATAATGTCTCTCGTCGCGTAAAAATCCTGGGTCCGCATCTGTATGAGAGAGTGACTATATGTATATAAATAACTTTCTTACTATATTTCATCCCCATAACACTTGAGGTACATGTATAAAGTCATATAACTTGGGATAAGAAATGGGGCAATTTTAAAACTAGGAAAAGCCCCTAATATTATAGCTAGTTACTAGTTAGTAGCTAGCATCAAAACAAATACTCAATGACACATAAACCAGAAGGATTAAACCATGGTACATTAGTTACAACCATAGATCCCTCATATTCATATGGAACATCATCCCCATTGATTCTACAAGCTTTTGGTTTTTCAGAAGCAAAGATTCTCATTTTGCCCGCGCCCTTTATTTCAACTTCGACCGAATTAGCTTCATCGTCGAATTCAATGGATTGGATTGCTCCACCGGTATTGAGCATATTCTCGAGCCCGATCGGAGCGAATTGAACCAATTTGGCACCCAAAATAGTGATAGGAGAAACTGTTAAGAGTTCGAAGTTGAAGGGGTCGAGAGTAATTTGGACTGTGTCTGTGGGCTTTGCCAAAACCAGCTTCTTTTCTTTGAAGGAGTAGAGGACAAAGTTTTCAATTCCTTCCACGCAAATTGGGCTGGATCCGTGCTTCCACTCAACATCTTTTGGGCCGGCCCAACAAGTTGCGGCCTTTGAATATTGAGAAGCACAAGTGTTACGTCTGGCCTCACGGTCCCATCCTCCACCTTGGCAGTTAAATGCTCCAACAACTCCCGTATACTGAAATTGGAAACAAACAAAAAAAAAAGGTTAAATGAGATCCTTTTTTTTTTTTTTTTCAAAAACAATTGATTTAAAAAAAATAGGAACTTTTCCTGAAAAATGTATCTTATTGTTTGGTTGGTAAGTGAAGATATCTTCTTTTTACAGAAAAATACAGACGAATAATTATTAATAATTTTAACAGATTGCAATTTTGAATATTAGATGGAGCAAGTAATATGAAGATACAAGTTAATTGTAAAGAAAATGACTTCTGCCCAACAAAGAGGGAGCGATTTTTCGCTTTTGATTGAAAATATTTTCCTTCAAAAACAATATTGTATTGTTAATCAAAAACAAACAATATAACTTTCCTAGTGAAAAATGCTTTCCGAAAAAGACTTTTTTAATACAAAGCATATTAATGTAAAACAAGGTGCAAGCATTATTTTACTTGGTATTGTAACTAATTTGAAGATCTGATTCGGAAAATATGAATAACTTAATTATTGAATTCTCAATTAAATATTTACTCATATTTAATATATTTCAAAATACAAACATAGAATCTAAGTAATAATTATTGGGTTCCTTCGAACGATAGGTAATGCTATCTTACCTTATTTAGGTTCCATATTTTGAGCATAGTTTTCCCATCGTGAAGTGGATCTTCAAAGAGACAGTCACGCGCGGGAAGTGCGTAGTGTTGGCAACGCAGGATTGAGCCATCAGGTAAAACCAAAGTTTTAAGAAGCTCAAAGTTGTGTTGGCCAACTGAGTCACTAACATAAATAGGACCACCAGAGATGGCTCGAGAAGCGGCGTGGAACTCAGCACAAGGGTGCGTGGACTGAAACATGTCCCAATCAGGGTGAATGAAATTGCCCATCCACAAGCTATTATAAGCACAATGGACCATGTGGCAACCTTGTAGCCAAAAGGTACCATTTGGATCACCAGAAGGATCTGTGCACCAAAAGTCATCTCCTGCGCACCAAAAAATCAAAAGCCCATTTAATTTCCCATTAAACTTACGTGCAGTACAACAATTACGTCTCAATCATAAACAAATAATGATCGATCTTGTTATTTGATGAACTCCATCTAATATTACTTCAAAAAAAAGAATAGGTAGTCTATGTATCATCGGTATATAGAAATTATATTACTCCATTTTTTAATGCAGGAGTGGATTCAAAATTTAAAGTTTATGGGTTCCTACCGTAATTTTAAATTAATATAAAATAATAATTGAATTCACAATTAGATATTTATAAATATTTAGTGAATTTCTAATAGAAGTACAACGTCTATGCAAAAGTTATTGAGTTCCCGAAAATCTAATAACAACCCTCTAGATCTTCCAGCGGTTTAACATTCGAGGAAGCTTAAATAATTTGATTTGCCAATTATGAATTATCTATTTAGTTTTATTCCCTATCATGATATGTGTCCTCCTTTATTAATAGTCATAACTTAGTTGTGTTAACCTGCACCAATTAATTTCAGTTACATACCTACAAGACAGGGCTAATATCAACGTCGCACTTAATTATATTTCCCACTTATAAGTACTTGCCAAAAATAAGGGAATGAGGGTGTGAAAAGCATGGAAGTTAGTACCATATTTTGGACAATTGCAACATTTAGAAAAGAATTTAAGTTTTACCAACTTAAACTTCAATTAAGATAGTCATATCTCCATGTCTTATTTTTGCAACAGTCAATACATAAAGGATAATGTAAGACAGATTAGAATTTTTTAACTTACCCACACGACCAAGGGAAATAGTCTCAGTACCAAGAAACATGAAATCGTTGCAATGTTCCATACTAGCAATGACTCCATTTCCTTTAAAATGATTCTTCACTGAAGATGTCAATGCTTTATAGTAAGCCTTTGCCAAATCCACTCTTCCACCATAATCCTCACATAGCATTTCCAGCAACTACGTATCAATCACATAAACAAAAATTTTAACTTTTATATACTGACGGTATAAAAAAATTAACTGACGATGGTTCAGAGAAGAAAGTATTTACATGAATAACGTCAACTTTGACTCCGTCAATCCCAACCGACTCCAAGTGGGAGTGTAGACCCTCATATAGCTTATCAACAATCTCAGGTGGGACCAAACCAATTCCATTGTTTACTATTTTATCAACTGCCAAATCTTCCATTGTCTTCTCCAATCCAGGGGTTAACTTTGGCCTGATAACTTTTGATTCGGGCAGACCCGATACCCCTGGCCTTAACCCGCCCCAGTACCCACATAGAGCATGCCACACGTACACATAGTCCACAGTCTTGAATTCCTCCTTTAGGTCCTTAATAAAAGCAGCCATACCCTTGTTATGGTCTCCCTGTCCTATGCTTTTAGGACTCACATAATCTCTGAACTTGTAATTCTCCTGAAATTTAATTAGCCTACATGGCATTTGCTCACCAGCAGATGTTCTGTTTATACCTGTTGAGACGTAATATAATTAGGTAATTACAAAAAAACTATATTAAACGGTTAATTAAACTTGTATATAAGTTGATCAGGTATTTGTACCTTCTGAGGTGATTGGATCATCGTCGTGACAAATGGATTGCCAGCCATCGTCGATCAACACGAGCCCAGGTGGGCACCCACCTTCAACTAACCCTTTCACACCTTCCCACACCCCTTGAGGGTGCACCGTAAGGTAAAATGCATCCCATGTGCACCAACCAAACTTATCTACAATTCCTGGTGGTGTTTTTTCCTCCAGGAGCTTAAAAGTGCCTAGGTGAAACCTGGCAACTTTAATTGCATCTTTAACCAAGCTGTATGGATCGTCACCTGCATCACAGACGAATTCAAAATTTAATCTTAATTTATAAAATTTAAAACATACTCATTTTTTATATCCCAATTAGAGCCCGTTTAGATTAGGTTAAAAAAAAATAATTTTTCAACCGAAATAACTTTTAAGCTAAAAAATAATAAGTTGAACTGCTCAGCTTTTTGCTTTTGGTTGATTTAATTTTAAGCAGTTTTTAACTGCTTTTTAATTTTGCCAAACACGAAAAAAAGTTTAAAAAATTAAAAATTAATTTGTCCAGCTTAAATATCAATCCAAACAACCTTTTAACGTGACACTTGTTGTTTCTCTAGATTCATTCACTTACCTGCATGCATGTAGAGTACACTCCGGAATGAGTCGCCGGTGACTTTAGTGGACCCGCTTTCGACACAAATATCGACAAAGTCGTCTTTTCCGGGCTGGAGAGAAGCCCGAAACGGACCTTCAATGAGAGGGAGAAGCAAGACATAGGGCCGGCCCGAAGAATCAGACTTGTCAAGAATGACCATTTGGGTCTCGTGCTCCAAATCTCTTCCGTTGGTTCCGGTCCAGTGAGTAGTCCACCAGACTTTGAACCGGAAAATACTCATGAATTTTATGTCCTTCAGTTTCCCTATTGGAACAAGGTGGTGGCTTTTGGCTTCAGGTGTCTCAAAGCCCAAAAAGCAACCGGGAGTGGAAGTTACCGGTTTGTCCTTGGTTGTGTAGGGTGATGGCGTTGCAACGATATTATCTGGGACTCGAGAGAGGATAATTTGGTCATTGACTATGAAATTTGATTTTTTCAGGCTAATAGCTGACCCATGCAAAGGTCCATCAACAAGAATTTTGAAGTTTTCATCAGCTTTCTTCAAACTAGGAGCCATGGATGATCAGTAAGTGAGTAATCAATGAGCGTGGGATCTAAATTCGAGATTTTCCTTGAGAGATATCGGGAAGAATTTGGATTTTTTAGGTGCTTTGTATAGAGAAAAAAAAATACGTTATATATGACGGAATATTTATCTAAGGAAAGAATGGAATGAAGAATCAGTAAAGGTTTGAAATAATATTGAAAGTAATGGTACGTTGCTTCTTTCTGTCTGTGTTGTTAAGAGTAAAAATGAAGTTATGAGGATTTGGTTTGGACAATGCAAATTTATAGACACATAAAATTGTGATGACTGAGCAGGTAATTGAGAAATTTCAGGGGAAGAACGATTTTGTTTTTGCCGGTTTGGAAGAATTGAATTTTGATAGATTTAGGTGGGACAGACTATAGTGTAGCGTAGCTAGTTAATATTATCCACCTGTCCTTATCGTCGAGAAAATTTCTTGTACTCAATTTGTCAAAAGTTTGAAAGTGACGGGTGATCTAGCCAGAGGAGGGACGTTTCTGATAATAACGGGTTCAACTGAATTTATATTTTGTTATGTACGATAAAAATTTATATGTAACAATTTATTAAAATTATAAAATAAGAATATAAATTTATAATTTTAAAAATATAACGGTTCAATACTAAAAAACTTACAAATAAATCTGTAGAGTTCAATTTTAGATCTGCCCCTCAGCTAGAGAACGCTTTACTAGAGAACACCAAATATTTCTTTTTCCTGTTTCTTTCTTGCTTTTAGGAGTATTTCTTTATGTTCTTCTAGGAAAGTCTATGAGAATATCTAAACCTCTTTTTTTTTTCATATAGCGAAACCCTTTTGTTTTTCTTTTTCTATTTTATTTTTATACTTTTTGTTGTTTAATTAAAGAAGGGAACATGAGTCAAGGGAATATAAAATCCCAAGGATGGTTTAAATTTTAGTATGTAATAAAGGAGATCACTAATTGTTTACCCTTAAAATCGAATAACAATTAAACTTATAATGTGGTTTTATGAACACATGATTTCACCTAATACCAATTGATAAATATGAAGAAATTAACAACAAGATAGAGCAAACCAGTGTTGAAACGAAATTAAGCCTTCGAGCTGAGGTGTCCTCGAGCTAGGGTGCCCTCGAACTGTCTGATGCTAAAATAATAAGGTAGAAAGTAAATTGATGAACAAGATGTATGAGCGAGAGAGAAAGTGTTATATTTCTTTGATATGTGTGAACAATGTGTTTTACAAATGATTAGAACTCCCCTTTATATAGTAGATGAATTCTACTTATGGTATAACTCTAATTACAGAAGGAAATCCCATGATTAGCTAATTAACCATTCCTGATCTGATCCGTTCCGAGATTTTTGCCAAGATCTTCGACCAGCCACAGATATCTCACATTTATATTATTATGCTATCTTCGATCTTGCTCGATGTCTGTCTCATTCGGTCTCAATCGCTATGGCCTCGATCTCGACAGATACCTCGAATCCCAAACTCGGTACCTTATCCTCGTGTTTTGGCCGGAACCACTACGGGGTCGACCCTCGATGCAACACCCTACCCTCGATCAAATAGTAAGATTGTATGGGCCCGATTTTAACCGTATACAGATAGTCCCCTCATTTTTTGGAGTGAAATGACAGAAAACGAATTGAGCCTTCGATTTTTACCTCGACCTGTCATGATGTCACCCTCGTGACGTAAGCGACGGAAGTGAATGAAATGTCCCGTCGGTACAGTTCCCCAAGTTATTAATGTGTGTCAATTGGTGGTCGGCCACTAGTGCCTTTGAACCATCGCCGTGAATTCAATAAATAGGCCTTTTCCTCATTGATTCAAACTTTATTTTCAGTTTTTTCTAATCTCCAAAACGTTTACATCTCTTAAGTTCTTCCTATCTACAAATCTTCAGGTTATGATGCTAATCCCTCTCAAATATCAGGTCCTATTATCTTCGTCTTTCTTCAAATGCACACAAAAATGGCAAAAATATCAAAAACGGTACCACAAAAAGAAGCCGCTTCATCTTCTCAACCGACCGGTGGGAAAGCACCGTTGGAACCCCGCCTTGAGGAATGTATTCCTGGAGGGTGCGTGTTAAACTCAAATTTCAAGACCGATAAGACCTCGTCGGTTACCGATCGTTGCGAGCCGGTGTCGAGATACATATGCTCGATATCTGAGAACTGTCTCGGCAAGGTAAAGGAGGATTCCAACTGGCAAATGAAAGACGTAGTGATTCCTGGCCCAGAAGAGCCTATTACTACCCATGTGAAAGGGTATTTGAGTATTTACATTTATCCTTTCACGTTGGGTCCTCTTGACCCAATCGTCGTGGACTTCTACAAACCAGGTGACCCTCGGTTAGATCCACCCCTCCTTCTGGAGGATTGTCATATTGCTCCAGTTTTCTCGAGCAAAATTGACGGGCTCCCCTTCACCCTCAACCACCTCATCAGGTTACATAGGCCCCGACTTTACCAAGGTGGGTTAATAAAGCTCCAACGTCAAGCCAACAAAGTTTTCATCTCCAGTATAGATGAGGACAAGGACCGAGTGTATTGGTAAAAAGAGTTTCACACGTAATCCAGCTTTTGACAACTCATCCAGTCACGTGGATACAGAAAAACACGACAACTGGATGTGATTCTTTGAAGAGGTACAGAACAAAGAGGCACGATTCAGTAAACCCTCGAGCTTATCAGCCACGGGAAGCTCAACCTGATCAAAATAGGGGAGAGGCACGGTCATAATGAATCTAGACAAAGTTACAGGCAGATTCAAAGACCCACAATTGATTACTCGAACGTTATGTAACCGGACCCCAATTACCGTTTTCCTTTGTAACACATCATTAATGTCATAATTAGTCATTAATGAGCAACCATAGTAAGAGTTGTACGTTATAGGAATCTCCTATATAAGGGAGGGGAATACAGCTTATAAAGGCATCTGATTCTCGAATATAATTGACTTCGCTTTTCTATATTTCTTCAATATTGTCTGTTATTCATTTTTCTCTATTTCCTTGATTATCACTAACTCGTGTTCATCTTAAAAATAGCTTTAGTCAAAAGGTCTAATTCTTTGGTGAAACAAATTGGTTTCGATACCGGGAATCTGATAATCTTTGTTTGCTTTTCAAGTGATATCCTTTGAACTATGTCAAATTCCAACGACAACAACCATCAAAGGAGTGGAACCCCAGTTCCATCGCCTTCAGGAACCCCACGTGGTTCGAGGGAACAATCCCCAGAAAGATCCAATAACAACAATGGTGATAATGATCAAACTGTGGAACAAGATCGTGTAAAGCAAATGATTGCAGAGTATGTGAGCCAAGCTTTGCAAGAATTTGCAAGAGGATTACCGGCAGTGTTACCTATACCGCCGACGCCACCCCCCAATAACACCATCACCATGGAAAATCCTCAATCTGGGTTGGCAAACTCAGGAAGAGGAGATACTCCTAATGAATCTCTCGAAACGAGACCAGGTATATCTAATAACTCAGAATTACAAAATTTACTGCTAACCATGCAGAAACAGATGAAGGAGCAGAACGATCGCATCGAACAAATTCCTGGAGTACCACCTATCATCAAAGGCATTGATGTTGATAGATATTCTCAACAACCTTGGAAGCCAAGTGCGGCACCCTTGCCTATACCCAAGAAGTTTAAAATGCCTGACGTTCCCAAATATGATGGAACAACTGACCCACGTGACCATGTGACTGCTTTCACTACTGGAGTAAAAGGCAACGACTTAACGAAACAAGAGATTGAATCAGTCCTTGTCAAAAAATTTGGGGAAACACTTACCAAAGGGGCCCTAACCTGGTATTCTCTTCTCCCTGAAAATTCTATTGACTCTTTTGCTGAGCTTGCAGATTCGTTTATAAAAGCACACTCTGGTGCACAAAAAGTTGAGAAGAGAATGGAAGACATATTCAAAATAAAACAAGGAGACACGGAACTACTCTGTGAGTTTGTAGACAGGTTTCAACGAGAAAGAAAGCAGTTACCCAGGGTGCCTGATAGTTGGGCAGCCACGGCATTTGCAAGCAACCTAAACTATAAAAGCTCAGAAGCCACGAGACGACTTAAGGAAAGTCTAAGAGAATTCCCCGCTACAACATGGAACGATGTATATAACAGGTACAGTACTAAACTCAGAATAGAAGAAGATATCATTGCTCGTTCGAGAGATGAAGATCATTCCAGATCCAGACGTCCTGAATCAGATAGAAGATCAGGTAAAAATAGGTACGATCCTTACTTAGAACCCTCGGGACGCGATATTTGCCCTATGATCTAAAACACTAGGTCGGACTATAGACCACAAGGAAGAGACATAGTCTCATCCTCGTCTAGATCCAGAAAAGATCGAGATGAACGACCTAGAGGTAGTACTCAAATTGGGGATCATACCTTTAATGTAAGTACTACTGAACTTGTCTCAATATTGAGGAACATGGGAGACAAGGTTAAGTGGCCCAAAGAGATGCGGTCAAATCCAAATAGAAGGAACCCAGATCACTGGTGTGAATTCCACAACGATCATGGGCACAAAACTGCGGATTGCAGATTTTTACAAGGTGAAGTAGAAAATTTATTGAAACAGGGCTATTTAACAAAATTGTTTAGTGATAAACACATGCATATATGAGGAACAGGCAGGAGCCCCCAAAGCCTCCTCATCCAAAATGAACAGTCAACGTGATACACGGAGGTGAAGAAGTAGATGGAGTGATCTGCAAAACAACCACAAAGTTCACAATTACACATGGGAAACGGGCTCGTGAAAATATGGAAGAAGACGATATAACCTTCGATGATGCAGATATCGACGGATTAATGCTTCCGCACAACGATGCTATGGTAATATCTTTACTTATTCATGACACTAACGTAAAAAGAGTGTTGATTGATCCAGGCAGTTCAGTCAATATCATTTTGCTAAGAGTCGTGGAAGAAATGCTACTGGGGAATCAAGTAATCCCAAAAGCACGAGCCATATCAGGGTTTGATAACTCTACGGTTATAACAAAAGGAGAAATTGAGCTTAGCACTTATGCTGAGGGGGTGATCAAAAGTACCAGGTTCCAAGTCATCGATACTGACATGGCTTATAACGTGATCGTGGGAAGTCCATGGATCCACGACATGAAAGCGATACCCTACACGTTGCATTAGGTAATTAAATTCCCCTCTGAATGGGGGATTCATCAAATCAAAGGCGATCAGCAGACCGCAAGAAATATAAACTCTGTGGTACACTACAACAAGAAAATAGATGTGGAAGAATTACGAGATAAGGGAATCTCCCAAGCAGGTCCGCCCATACAGGCATGACAGAAATTACTACCCAAATAGGTACGGAAGGTATTATGCTGAAACAGGTATGAAAGAAAATACTTACGAGAAGGAGAATCAAATTACCACGGAAGGTGTACTATACCAAACAGATGCAGATTCCAGACCGGACGTTATTCATGAACCGGAGGAAGATGAGCACATCAAAACAACTACGGAGGAGCTCGAAGCCGTTCCATTATCTGAACTAAAGCCTGAGTAGAGAGTGTATATAGGCACGAGGCTAGGCCCCGCTTGAAGAGGTAAGTTAATTAATTATTTAAAGGCTAACACAGACTGCTTTGCGTAGTCCAACTCAGATATGACAGGCATCCCACCAGAAGTGATGACTCATAAACTAAATGAAGATCTATCCTTCATACATGTTAAGCAGAAGAAAAGAAAGAAAGAAACATTCAAGAATCAAGTGATCGACGAAGAGGTACAGAAACTTTTGAAGATTGGTTCGATACGAGAGGTAACATACCCTAACTGACTAGCAAACACCGTGTAGTACCTACAAAGAATGGAAAATGGAGAGTATGCGTAGATTATACTGACTTAAATAAATCATGCCCCAAAGATTCATTCCCATTGCCACATATAGATCAAATGATTGATGTCACAGAAGGTCATGAATTATTGAGCTTCTTAGGTGCATATTCTGGTTATAATCAGATTAAAATGAATCCCTCAAATGAGGAAAAAACTTCCTTCATTACACACGGGGGGACTTACTGTTATAAAGTTATGATTTTTGGCTTGAAAAACGTTGGAGCCACCTATCAAAGGTTAGTGACTAAAATGTTCCAAGAACATCTTGGAAAGACGATGGAAGTCTATATTGATGATATGTTGGTAAAATCAACACAAGCACAAGACCATTTCCAGCATCTCTCTACTGCTTTTGATATTTTACGCAGGTATAATATGAAGCTAAATCCAGAGAAATGCGCTTTTGGAGTGCAATCAGGTAAATTTTTGGGTTTCCTTGTATCGAACAGAGGAATAGAGGTAAATCCCGCTCAAATTAAAGCTATAGAGGAAATACCTGATATTTTAACAAATAAAAAGGAAGTTCAAAGACTGACAGGGAGAATAGCAGCTTTGGGTAGGTTTATTTCTAAATCTTCCGAAAAAAGTTTTAAATTCTTCTCAGTTCTCAAAAAGCAGAATCAGTTCGAATGGACTAAAGAATGTCAGCAAGCCCTCAAGAATCTGAAGATTTATCTATCGAAACCACCACTGCTTTCAAAGCCAAAAGAATGGGAGAGATTGTACATCTACCTGGTTGTCTCAGAAATTGCTGTAAGTTCAGTACTGGTAAAGAGAAGAAAAAGGTAAACAATCATCTATCTATTATGTAAGTAAAACTTTGCTAGATGCTGAGACTAGATATCCACATCTGGAAAAGTTAGCCTTAGCTTTAATAATGGCATCTAGAAAATTACGACCATATTTTCAATGCCACCCAATCACCGTTGTGACCTCATATACTTTAAGAAATATTCTGCATAAACAGGAGTTTTCATGAAGATTAGCCAAGTGGACCATAGAATTAAGTGAGCATGAAATAATCTAT